>JARHVA010005602.1:385000-525000 GCA_037957365.1 Torreya grandis | reverse complement strand
TTAACAATGGTTCCTAATTTTATGTGTATGTTAAGTGAAAGAAACGTAAAAGAGGGGGAGTGAGGAAAAAGAGTACTTAGGTCTTGTGGAGCTATAACCGCTTCCATGAACTATTTACCTATGTGTAGATAATTTTACTTGATATCAAACTTAATTAGATAATCAACATGATCTCTATAAATATTATATCATGAGATAAATAGCCTTAGATATTGATAATAAACACATATATCAATGATTATTAAAAAACATGATAGATTACGTAGATTAGTATATTATTGATTAACTCAACTGAAATAATAACATATATAACAATTAATATCTATATAATAGATTATGAAAATAATAAACACTCGCCACAATTATATTAAGAATCATGGAAGGACTCTTAGAAAAATTAAATAAAATAGTGAGTATTACTTCCAAGTTTAGTAGTTCTCCCAATTTTACCATTAAAATCAAAATACTAATAAGGTATTAGAAATATATTTTATGGATAGATGTTGTTAGTGTCTCTACCATCTAATAGATTACATTCCCAGTCACAACCATCATGCCCACATTTTTGACAAATGCAATCAAGTATAGAAAAGGACAGGGGAAAAAGTTAGTACATATATCAAAACACAATATTCCCATCCATTGGGACCATCTAAGTACATGATGATTTACACTTATTCAGGATTGGTTATGGAAAAAACACCACATATTTGTTTTTCATTATTAGACTATTAGGGCCTAAGCAATAAATTTGACTTCTTGATATAGTTTGGAAAGGTTGATAGGGGGCTCACAGAACAATACATCTCCACATGTCAACAACTTTATGTTGTTTTCCTAAGGAGACTTGAGGATACTCTTGATTTCACCCATGTTATTGATTATTTTAGTAGCTTGCGTGGTCAAATAAATAATTTCCTATTCTCATTGTCTATTGTACTTATCAAAATTTTGCTTGAATGTCATCTTAAACCTTTTGAGTTGAACCCTAAATTCTTATTTAGCAATAATAGTGACATCTTTTTTAAACATTATCATTACATTGAACTCTTTAAATTAATCCAATATCTTCTCTTAGATTTATTCTATGGGATATTTAGTGGATTTTCATCTCTCATCTATTCCTTTGAAGAGGTCCTGATGTTCACAAAAAAATTGATATAGGTTGGGATCCATCAATGTCATGATATTTAACTAAGGGAACATTCCCTTATTGATAAGAAATTTATTCAACTTATTTACCATTTTAATAATTTTATATAAATATTATTTTTATTTTGGATAAAACACACCACTCTTATCCAATGCTTAAATTTCTTCCTTCAATGCATGAAACAATTATGAATGTGCTTCTTTCACTTGGCTCACTAGGTCTGCAAGGATGGTTGTTCTAACTTGAGTCTCTAGAGTTTTCACTTGATTCCTCAAAGCCTTCATTTTATTATTTATCATATCATGGGTGGCCATCATCACATAAATAGGGTCCTTAATAATATTATCCTCACTGCTATTTTTCTTCTTTCAAGTCAAATAGATCTTATCCTCTCTATTATCCACACAACTAGATTTCCCTCTTATGTAAACATAGATTTCATGCACCTCTTTATATTTCTATTTCACATATTAAATTTAAGTTAAATGTTTGCATAACCTTGATAAATCATTTTTGGCCTCTGAATTTTCTTAGTTTATGGGGTATATACCCATTATCCTCTACTGACTTATTTAAGGGTCACTGAATTAGTGATAGAATGAGTTGTAGCTTGAAATGTGTATGAGGTAGTCAAAGGTTGCTCAAATACTATGTGAATATATATAGGGAAGAAAGGGACCAAATTTTAAATATGTATCTACAAAGCTACAAGGATGAGTAGGCATAAGAGTAATTTTTAGAATAATTAAAGTGAGCTTAGGTATTGATATGTTCTCCTGAATAGTGGTACTTAAGGCTAGGAAGCTCTAAGTAGTGTGAAAAATTGCATAATGTATAGTATAAACTTTTGTGAATAATTTTTTTGTATTACTACCATGAGGTTCATCAAAAAAATATGAAAGTGGAGTAATAAAAGAATAACTAGGAGTAGAAAGGGAACTAGGAGATGCAAGAGAACCCAAAGTATGTTACCTGGTCTAGGTGAAATTAGTAAATAAAATTCATATTAAGTTAGCACAATGAAAGTATAGGTTTATATATTTTGGGATAAACAATATTGCATTAAAGTATAACTCTATTTAGATTCATTATCACTCTCAGCATAAGCATGGGGATGGTCCTCCTTACCTAATCTACATTTGTCAATAAATCGATAAGAACTATTGAAGAGGAATGTGTATCCAAAAGGACACCTCCTAGGATGATTTATTATATCCTTTGATCAATTATAATTTATTGTGATAATAATTCAGTAATTAGTGTATCTAAAAATCATGTTTTTCGTAAATGGGGCAAGCATATTGATACAAAATACAATTTTATTTGAGAATTGTTGAATAATAGAGGACATGTATGTGTATGTTTGAATGTGCGTATGCATGTGAATGTTTTCCTAGTTCACATGCTTACACTACAAGTACATATGTAATTATGAAAGATATTTAGATTCTAGGTTAGTTAAATGCCCTGGGATATATATAATAAAATACACACATTCTAGCATTATTTGTAAAATCATAATGATCCTATGAAGATAATATATGCTTATAAACTCTTGAAATCCATCTTCCTATATTAATTTCCTCCTCTATCAATGCTTATAAATCATAGATGAAGCATGGCATGCTTCCATTCTGAGTTGATCCCTTACATTCAAATGAAGAAGAGTCATAAATAAAATAAGAAAAAGATGATTTAATTTGTCAAGAAATTTATTTATAATAATAAATTGGTTTTTTTATGGTTAACATGAAATAGTTCACAACATTATTCAACCAATATCTCTCACACCATTATCACAGGCATTAGTGCTTTAACATACACACAAGGTATAAACCAACTATGAAAAAAAATCAATTGTTATTTTCAAAAATCATATGAAAGAGCATTGAAAAGGATATATATTATAATTTAGTGCCTTTAATTAAATAGGAAAGGATAGATAAGATAAAAAATAGCCTAATCAATGTGGGATAAATCCACACATAGGAATAAACTAGGTAAAGACAAATAACCTAGCTATAACCTAATAAGCATGAGTAATAATATAGTCTAACACCATCCCCTCCCCTCCCCCCTCAATAACAATAAAATATGTAATGTGAATTCATGTGTTCCTATGGACATCATTTCATCTCACTAGAGTATATGGATGTTGAGTTGATATAATCATCAAGTGAAAGCAGGAATGGTGATAAATATGATGATCACTGAACATGAATACTTCACTCCAAAATGATATGTAGAATGATGAACCTAAGGAATATTTCTTAAACACCATCCAAAAAGATGGTAAAAATTAACCACAAAGACTTGCTACCACACTAGTGTTAGTAGTGGGGACACCACACTGATGTCACTATAATAATCACCAAGAAGGCCATTTAGTCAAGTAAAAAATTATCATATGGGTTCCAGCAAAAAAATCACCTTAATAATATACCCATACAAAAAGGACAAATCCAAGAAATAAAAATACATATAACTCTTATAAAATGGATAAAAAAGACAAAAGCCCCTAGAAAAAAATCCATCCCAAAAGAGAGAAAAGAATAGCAGAGAGATAGAAAGCCCCCAAAAGATGATTCTTAAGTAGTTTTCACTCCAACTATTCAAAAGTCATAAAGGAAATCGATTTAAATAAGTGGTTAGAATCCACTACTTGATTACAAAATCAATAAACATTGGGCTTCACTTAAATAACTTCAATCAAAAATACTATCAGTTTTGACAAGAGTACTACATGTACAATAAATGCTCAACACATAGAAGCATAATGTACACCGCACCTTCCCCCATACCAATGAATGGATGAAGTGGAGGAAAAACATCTGAATTCACTACTCGAACATTGAATAAGTTAAAAATGTATACACTAGAATAGCTCCATATCATATTGAAAGACACTATCGAACTATTATAGAAAATAAGATGACATTGGGACTCACCATAATACATACATTGAAAGCTATGGAAGGGTATCAATTGTCAAAAAAATAGTGTTAAAAATATAGATAAAATCTTTAGAAAATGATGGCCCATGGTGGTGATGGAAGAGATAAGCAATTGATGAAGTGAAAAGGTACTCATAATAGAGCACATAAATGCATGAAGGTAGACAAAGCTGAATAAAAAAACCCTCTATGAAACTTTATAAATCACTACAAGTACAATATAGGCTAAGAAGGAGCAATGTAGGAAAAGAAGGTTAATTGAGGAAAAAATATCATGCCAATAGGACATTGGTCACAATGGAAAATGCATCAAAAATCATAATGAGTGAATAAAAGAAAAGAAAAATAAATAAATTTGTTTCCTTATGAGAGGGTATGGCCTCTTGCCAAAATGGACCTCACCCACTGATCATCAATAAATCAGATCGAAAGTATGATAAAATGATGTTCTTTTATTATAATATTTCTCTCCTAAGAATCTTTACAATGACATTAAAGATAATATTTTAATTAAAAAATTATACCCCACTTAAAAATGAGAATTACAATAAACTCTCCCCACCATAAAAATGCATATACCAAGAGGAATAATTATTCTCCACATGCAATTAACTAAACAAAATAGCACCCCATATTGAAATGGCCCCTCCATTGAAAAGTATCCACACCATTTTAAGTAATTTGTGTTAGACACAGACAACTCATAGGATGTTCTTATGCTTGATAATTAGAAACTAAAAACTCAAAAAAAGAAAGGGGATTCAAAGCAAATAAACACAAATAATTCACACAAAGTAGAACCAATAGCAAATTATATTTTATTAATGCTTTAATAGGGTTTTGTTACTTTTCAAAATACAAATTTGTTGCATCTATATTGGTAGGGATTAATTGTTATTTTCTCATTCATTCATTAAAAAATAGAGCATTCAAAATATGGATATAAAATAGAGTTTATTTTTGTTAGAAGTCTGTCAAAGCTAGTAGAAGTTGAGAGAGAAAATCATTACAAAAATATGGTGTCTATAGTAGATTGGTAATAATATAATCATAAGACAATTAAAAGATGTAATATAAATGGACAAAATAGACTGAGTTATAGGTGAGATGGTAGGGAGATTAAAATCTGAGCTTGATGTATCCACTTCTACCAACACTCCCCCTTAATTTTCACTGCCATGTATGTTTATTATTCCAATTCCTTCCTAGAGATGCTCAAACACATTCTTTGAAAGTGGCTTGGTAAAGATTTCAGCAAGTTGATCTTCAGACCCACAAAATTCAAGATAGTTTTCTCTATTATTGAACAATTCTTGAATAAAATGGTATCTTGTATCAATATGCTTGCTCTGTTTATGAAAAACATGATTTTTAGATACACTAATTACTGAATTATTATCACAATAAATTTTCATAGGTTGTTCTTGTAAATAACTAAAATCTAAAAGTGCTCTTCTCATCCATACTAATCCACAACCTATTGATATCCCTGTTACATATTCTACTTCAACTGATGAGAGTGTCATAATTGGTTACTTCTTTGATGCCCAAGAGATAGCACTAGATCAGAGATGGAAAATGTATCCAGAAGTACTCTTCCTATCATCCAAGCTACCTCCCCAATAAATTTTTATATATCCAATCAATTTTTAGTCATCTGAAGATGTATACAAAATCCCAAAGCTCTTTGTTCCATCTATATACCTTAATACTCTTTTCCCATCTTTCCTATGTTATTCCTTTGGTTTGTACATGAATCTAGAAATGAGACTAAGCCCATACATGATATCCAATCTTAAGGTGGTTAGATACATGAGGCTACCAATTAATCTTTTCAATAAATTTGCATCAAGACCAATACTTTTGTCATCCTTGCTAAGTTTTAAACCCAACGCAATGAGTGTAGGGGTTGGACTCACTTTTGTCATCTTGAATCTTTTCAATAAATCATTAGTATACTTAATTTAACATATAAAAATGCCTTGATCACTTTGACATACCTCTATCCCAAAAAAATATCTCATATACCCAAATCAGTCATATCAAATTCACTTTCCATGGCTACCTTGAATGAGTTAATTAACATGTTACTTGTGAATATCAAATGATCTACATACAAATAAACTATCAAGATATGCCCTTGATTATTCACTTTCACATAGAAGATAGGATCATTTCCACATCTATTAAACCCATTTTTCATAAAATAAGAATTTATTAAGTTGTACCAAACTCTAGGAGCTTGCTTCAAACCATATAGTGTTTTTTTTAGGTTATATACCTTATGTTCTTTTCCTAAACTTTCATAACTAGATAATTGCTTTATGTACACTTCTTAAAAAATACCATTTAATAAAGTTGAGTTTACATCCATTTGGTAAACCTTCCAATTATTTTGAGCTGTTATAGATAAAATCATTATAATGGTATCAAATCTTACCACATGCACAAATGTTTCATTGTAATCTATGCCAGGTTGTTATGTGAAGCTTTTAGCTACTAGTCTTGCCTTGTGTTTCTCTAATTTTCTATGAAAATTATACTTTGTCTTGTAAACTCACTTAACTCTAATCACATCCTTGCTTTTAAGAAGCTCTACTAGATCCCAAGTTTGATTCTTTACAATTGATTGAATTTCCTCGTCCATTGTTCAATCTAATTGTCATATTTAATTGCTTGTTCAATATAAATTAGATCAGCTTATGTCAAGAATGAAAATTTAGAACATAAATAAACATTTTTAGCCTCTTGCATTTCATCATAAATCTTCCTTAGACTGTGTGTCTTCTTTGACGTGTTTATAGACCTTGATCTTAATGATGCAAGTGTTGGATTAGAATACTCACTATTCTTATTACTTGATAGAATAGTTGGAATTGGAGTGGTAGGTGGTTTAGAATATGTTGTAGGAACACTTTAATGTGTATTAGGATTCACAACTTAAATTTCATTCTCTTCATTCTCTTGTGGAACACTAGTTATAATAGTAGTTGTTTTGTCTATGCTACCATCCCATGCTTCTTCTTCAACAAACTCAACATCACAACTTATTATATTATCACCTTCTTTGTAATAGGATTGTATAGCTTATATGCCTTGGATTTTTTAGTATATCCCATAAATATGCACTTATCTCCTCTATCACCTAATTTCTTTCTCAACTCTTGAGGAATCAAGGAGCATGCCACACATCCAAAAACTCTCAAATGTGCAATATTATGCTTCCTTGCAAGCTTCTTCTTGTATTTTATTTATCACTGATTTTTTTGGACATCTATTTAATATGTATATCAAACATGCAACCATTTTCATGCAATATTCATTTGATAGGTTTTTTTTTTTTTTTTTTTTTTCTTTTTTTTTTTTTTTTTTTAAGTTTTTTTAATTTATTTATTTTTTTAATTTTTTTTAATACTTCGTGCCATTTCCATAATTATTCTATTATTTCTCTCAACTATTCCATTTTGTTGAGGAGTATACCTTGTTGTAAATTTTTTCCTTATGCCATTTGCCTTGTAAAATTTTTGAAAATCATTTGATATGTACTCACCACCTCTATTGGTTATCAATATTTAGATATAGTGACCACTTTCTTTCTCAACTTTTCCCTTGAAATCTTTAAAAACAATATATACATATGATTTATGTTTCAAAAAATAAACCCAAATTTTTTTGCTAAAATCATCAATAAATGTCAAGAAATAAAGATTTTCATTTATGGATGGTGTTTACATTAGTCCACAAAGATATGAATGGACTATCTCAAGTGATTGCATTGCATTATAAGATTTACGAATTGGAAATTTATGCCTATGTTGCTTTTAAAGTATACAGCTCTCACATTTTATCTTAAGTGGCTCTATCGATAGCAATCTATACACCATTCTTTTCGTATATAACAACTATAGTACCTCAAAGTTTAAGTGTTCAAATCTCAAATGCCATTGTCAAGTTTCATTTTTGTATGAAGCTTTGAAAGATAATTCAACAGCCATTTGCAATCCTTAAGGCTCTAAAAATAATTCACTTTGGATTCTAAGAGGAGACATCCTATTTTGTGTCATTTCAACTTTTGCAATCAATGTATTGCTTTGTTTCTTATCTAAAATTACACATTCACCATTTTCAATGTATACTTTATTAGCCTTTTGACACTAATTATCCAATGCTTATTAATTTATGCTATAATCTAGGAACATAGTACACATCAAGGATATGCTTCTTCTTACCTTGCTTAGTTCTTATGTTAGTTGACCATTTTCCCAGTATTGATAATCGATGGTTATTGCTCAATTTTACCTCTAGTTTTACCAAGTCATTCATTATTGCAAACATCTCCTTACTCCCACTCATCTGGTTATTAAATCCACAATATAGAAACCATACCTCTTATAACTCTCTTGTGCAACATTACATGTGATCAACATTGTATTTAGTTCACTACTGTTAGACTAATTTTTATTTATAAAATTTCCTCTTTGTTTGTTCATATCATATAGCCTTTTCCTACATTTAGATGCAAGATGCTGAAATCTTTTATAATAATGACATTGGATGTTTGTCTTATCATACCTTTCACCTTGATGTTGTCTATGAAAATGAATATTCCCTCTACATATTTTTAATGTAGAATGTGGATGTGGGCTTGATGCTAGTCTTCTACTTTCAAATTGTGTATTTTCTCTTTCTCCTCTTGGTGTAAAACATCATCTACCTCTAATGTAATTTGTTCCCCTTCTTGTTAAACCAAATGGATGTTGAGTTTTGAATGCATTCTCCAATGATGACACCCCGAATCAAATTAATCTTTGCTCATGTGACAATAATGATCCCATTAATTCATCAACTAATAACTGAGATAGGTCCTTGGATTCTTCAATGGCCATTACAACTAAGCCAAATTTTTGAGGCAAGCTTTTCAGTATTTTCTCTACAACCTTTTGGTCTTCTAAACTCTCACCATGAGTTCTAATTTGATTCACAATGCCCATTACACGTGTAAAAAATGAATCCATATTTTATGACTCTTTCATAAGTAGATATTCAAAATCTCTACTTAGCATTAGCAATTTGGCAGTTTTTACCTTGCAGGGGCCTTGATATGTACTCTGTAAACTTTTCCATGCCTACTTCAACCTTGTAGCAGCTACAACTCTTGGACATATTGACTCCTCCATAGCTTGTTGGATAAAAAATAATTCTTTGGCATCCTTTTTCTTGTTTTCTTTCAGTAAATCCTTCTCTGCTTGTGACAAAACTTGAAAAGCTTGTTGATTTGCTGGGTTAGGGAATTCATTCTACACTAAATCCCACACATCTTGTGAGTAGAACAATGTCTTTATTTTAAATCTCCAAAAATCATAGTTTTTGCCATTAAAAATTGAAATTTGCGGTCGTGAAATACTTCCACTTACTCCTGACATGGCTTCTCCACAAACTATTCTCCTTCCTTGGTTTTCAGCGTGCAAGAAACACTTCATTCCTTTTGAAATTTTTGCCTCTTCAAAACTTTGATCTCTTCTTGTTTTAAAACAAACCCATTTGAAAATTCTGAGCTCTTCTTCTCAGGTTATCTTCTATTCTCCATTATCTTTGCATTGATACTAGTTTGTTAAACACAAACAGAGCACAAGCTGTTCTTATGATTGATAATTAGAAAATAACAACTCAAAAAAAATAGGGGATTCAAAGCAAATAAAAACAAACAATTCACACAAAGTAGAATCAATAGAAAATTGTATTTTATCAATGCTTTAACAAGGCTGCGTTGCTTTTCAGAATATAAATTTGTTGCATATATATCAGTAGGGCTTCGCTACTATTTTTTGATTAATTCATTCATTAAAAACAAAGCATTCAAAAGATGGATATAAAATAGAGTTTATTTTCCTTAGAAGTCTCTCGAAGCCAGTAGAAGATGAGAGAGAAAATCATAAATAAATTTGGTATCAGTAGTAGATTGCTAAGAGGATATATGTAAGACAATTAAAATATTTAATACAAATAGACAAAATAAACTGAGCTATAGATGATGTGGCAGGGAGATTAGAATCTTAGCTAGATGTATGTTAGAAACTCAAGTTAGTTAGAGAAAATTTCTCCCACCTCCACTCATGCATGCACGTTGTTAAGCATCAGTTAGTAAACTGACAGTTAGGATTGAGTTAGTTAATAATCAGTTAGATATGAGTTTGTTTGAACAAGCAGTTAGTTAAGTAGTTGAAGTTAATTATAGATGAGTCTATTTTTAGTTATTGTTTGGATTTTAATTCTATTTAAAGACGCTTGGGTGCACATTGTAATCAAGGAAATTAGAAGATTAATAAAAATCTCATCCTTCAAGAAATTGTTGTAGCAATTGTTCAGCTCTTGTTTAGTTATTTTAGTTCTTGTTTTTGCTCTCTAATTTTCCTTCAAATTGGTATCAGAGTAGGTTAAAGATTGTGGAAGGCCAGCAAGGACCTCTCAGCAGGGAGCGCAGGAGTGAAGTGCAGTTTTGAGAGCACACACACACAGGATGACCCAAGAGAAGTCTGGTTGGCGTAGCAGTTTAAAAAGTAACAAAAATAAATCAAAAAAATTGCGCAGTCAAAGACAGGCGCAGCCGAAAGAAGTCCTCAGGATTGGCAGCCAAAGGAACAAGCTATAGTCAATGTGTAATCCACCGTGTCAAGTGGTTAATGCATCAAGGAATCACGCAGGCCAAGATGCCAAAGAAACATGCAGTCAAAAAAAAGGAGCATAGGTGACGTGGAAATAGAGCCAACACAACTTAGCAGCAGGTCGTGGAAAAAGGTGCAGCTGTTCTCAAATCGCACCTGGTTGGGAGAAGCAAAGTCTAAGCTGCAGTCAGCAAATTAAAAAAAAATTAAAGCGTAGTTTGTATTAAAGCGCAGTCTGTAATTCCAGAAGTCAAAAAAAAATTTGACTATTTTTTTTAAGTTTGGAAAGTCGTGGAGCATACCAAGCAAAGGTTAGCGCTTGAAGAGATAGTAGTTTTAGCCAATAAGAGCCAGGCAAGTCAGTGGAGCCAAAGCACACTGTCAACAGTCAAAGGAGAAGACTGCAAAAAAAAAAAAAAAAAAAAGGGGGGGGCACAGTCTGCCATATATATATATATATATATATATATATATATATATATATATATATATATATATATAATTATTATTATTTCTTCTGTTTCATTGAATCGCAGCAGTTAAAGAAGAGCCAGCAGGTTAAGGATGCCTAGTCAGCATCATAAGAAGTGAGCAGAAAGCTATGAACACAGATCATATGAGAAATGGCAGCGTACAACAGTATTTCACAGCGTCAAATTCCCATTTTCGATGGTAGGAATTACAATTTTTGGGCAAATAAGATGAGAACTTTATTTTTCTCACAAGATGTATGGGATTTGGTAGAGAGTGGTTTTGTAGAACCGCAGGACGAGGCAGCCCATCTAGCGTTAAATCAAGCTCAAAAGGACCACCTTAAAAAGAACATAATGAAAGATGCAAAAGCCTTATTTATAATCCAACAGGGATTGGATGAATCAATATTTTCCAGAGTTACAGTAGCAACGAGATCCAGAGAGGCATGGAAAATCTTGGAGACTACCTATAGAGGTAATACGAAGGTAAAAATTGCTAAATTGCAATATCTAAGGAGAACTTTTGAAAATTTGCAGAATGAATCAGAATCAATAGATCAGTTTATGGGTCAAGTTTTGAATATAGTGAACCAAATTAGATCTAATGGAGAAACTATCACAGATCAGAAGATCATAGAAAAAGTACTCAGAGGTTTACCCAGTAAATTTGATGCTATAGTTGTAGCTATTGAAGAAACTAAAGATTTGGAACAATTATCTGTAGATAAATTAATGGGTTCTTTGTTAACACATGAATCCAGAATCAATAGAAATAACTCTTCTCTTGAGAATGCATTCAAGTCACAGGTATCAGTTGGTAGAGGAAGAGGAAGAGCCAAGTCAAGCTTTAGAGGAAGAGGCAGAGGCAGATATGGAAGGAACAATTCAGATGAAGGTGAGAACAGTAATCAAAACTACAGTAGTAGAGGAAACTATAGCAATAGAGGACGTGGCCACAACCACTCATAGCAAGGTTCTCAAAGGTTTGATAAATCTAATGTTCAATGTTATTACTGCAAGAAATATGGTCATTATGCTAGTGACTGCAGAAATAAACCAGGATATGTGTACAAGCAGAATGCTAATTACACAGGTGAATCTAGTTCTAAACCTGGAAGCATGTTTCTTACTTGTAATGTTACTCAAGAAAAAGCTAAAGATATTTGTTTTTTAGACAGTGGATGCAGTAATCATTGACATGAAATAAAGAATTTTTTGCTAGTCTTGATGATTCTATAGGATCAGAAGTGAAACTAGGAAATGATATCACAGTAGATGTCATGGGTAAAGCTGTCATAAATATTTTGGCCAAGAATGGTGAAAGAAGATTTATACCTGATGTTTATTTTGTACCTAGACTAAAACATAATCTTTTGAGTGTTGTTCAGTTAGCGCAGAAAGGTTACAGAGTATCTTTTATGGATAATGTCTGCATAATATTGGACAAGGTTCCAAGTGACAGGTTGATAGGAAAAGTGGAAATGACCAAGAATCGCATGTTCCCTCTCCACATTCAGTGCATCCAAGGAGAAGAGGAAGCACACTTCAAATCCATACAGCTAGACCAATCATGGTTATGGCACTTAAGCTATGGACATTTACATTTTGGTGCTTTAAATTTGTTACAAAAGAAAAATATGGTGAAGGGTTTACCACCAATAGAACAGCCAGGAAGTTCATGTGACAGTTGTATTCTGGCAAAATAGCATACAGAGAGTTTTTTAGTAAGAGGCTCATATAGAGCTAAGGTAATATTGGAGTTAGTCCACAGTGATTTATGTGGACCAATGCAAACTCCATCATTTGGAGGTAGTACTTATTTTCTAACTTTCATTGATGACTTTAGCAGAAAGACTTGGATCTACTTTCTCAAAAACAAATCTGAAGCATTTGGAAAGTTTAAAGAATTCAAGGCAATGGTTGAGAAATAGAGTGGTCGATATATCAAGGTACTCAGATCAGATAGAGGAGGTGAATATATGTCTAATCAATTTTAAGATTTTTGCAGATATCATGGAATCAAAAGACAGTTGACTACAAAGTACACACCACAGCAGAATGGTGTAGCAGAAAGAAAGAACAGAACAATCATGGAAATGGCAAGAAGCATGTTGAAAGCTAAACACTTGTCAAATGAATATTGGGCAGAAGCAGTAGCCTCTGCAGTGTATATTTTGAACGAAAGCCCAACAAAGAGTGTCAGAGATCGAATTCCACAAGAAGCATGGAGTGGTAAGAAATATAGTGTATATCATTTCAGAATTTTTGGTTGTGTTGCATATTCTCTTATACCATCTAAATTGATAAAGAAACTTGATGATAGAGGAGAGAAATGTATTTTTATTGCCTATAGTGAAGATTCAAAAGCTTATAAGCTGTATAACCCAATTACAAAGCAAGTGATTATTAGCAGAGATGTAGAATTCAAGGAAGAAGAAGCATGGGATGGTAGCACCATCACAGTTGGAGCACCAATTCCATAGGATGAAGAAGTTTTTGAAGAACAACATTTGCAAGGTGGAGAATCCTCTCCACAAGCAGGCACAAGCACTCCAGTAAGAACACCAAGAAGGTTTGAACAAGGTGAATCATCTTGTCATGCATGTCACCCTACTCTAAATTCACAAGTAAGTGATGAATCAGATCCAACTCTTGCTACATTAAGATCAAGATTTAAAGGTAAGAAGATGAGAAGTTTGAATGAAATTTATAATCAAGAAGAAGAAAAATTAGATTTGGTTTCAAATTTTTCTCTTTTCACTCATGACCCTATGTATTATGAAGAAGCAGTTAATGAGGAACATTGGCTAAAAGCAATGGATGAAGAGTTGAATGCTATTGAAAGAAATCAGACATGGGATCTAACTACTCTACCTGAAGGTAAGGATTGTATTGGAGTTAAATGGGTTTATAAGACTAAATTTGATGCAGATGGAAATGTTGAAAAGCACAAGGCAAGGTTAGTTGCAAAAGGTTTTTCACAAGAACATGGAGTTGACTATAATAAAACATTTGCACCAGTTGCTAGAATGGATACTATAAGAATGGTATTATCCATAGCTGCTCAAAATAATTGGTATGTATATCAAATGGATGTAAAATCAGCTTTCTTGAATGGATTTCTAGATGAAGAAGTATATGTGAAATAGCCCACAGGTTATGAAGTTCAAGGACATGAAGAAAAAGTTTACAGATTGAAGAAGGCTTTTTATGGTCTTAAGCAAGCACCAAGAGCATGGTATAGTAGGATTGATTCTTATATGATAAGCAAAGGATTTAGCAGAAGTGATAGTGAGCCTACTTTATACACAAAAACCAGCAAAGAAGGTCAAATTTTAATTGTATGTTTATATGTTGATGATTTGATTTTTACTAGAAATTTGTCTGTAGACACTTTTAAATCAATAATGAAAAATGAATTTGAAATGACAGATTTGGGATTAATGAAGTATTTTTTGGGAATAGAAGTTGAACAATCAGATAAAAGAATTTTTATCTGTCAAACTAAGTATGCAAAGGATGTGTTAAAAAGATTTAGGATGCTGAATTGTAAACCAACACCTACACCAGTTGCTACAGGGACTAAACTTAGCAAAGGAGACCAAGGGTCTAATGTTGATTCTACAACATTCAAAAGGCTAGTTGGAAGTTTGATGTATCTTACAGCTACTAGACCAGATATCAGTTATGGGGTTAGTTTAATCTCAAGATTCATGGAGTCACCAAAAGACTCACATTGGCAAGTTGGAAAAAGGATATTAAGATATGTGGCAGGAACTACAGAATATAGAATTTTATATTCCACAACTAACGATTTTAGTTTGATTGGTTTTACAGATAGTGATTTTGCAGGTAGCGTTGATGATAGAAAGAGTACTTCTGGTCATGCCTTTATTTTAGGCACAGGTGTGGTCACATGGGCATCCAAAAAACAGCCTATAGTGACACTTTCATCAGCTGAAGCAGAGTATGTTGCAGCCACATTAGTAGCATGTCAAGCAACATGGATGAGAAGAATATTGAAAGATTTATTACAGGCATAGAAGGAGTCAACACCAATCTTCTGTGATAACAAATCAACAATAGCTTTATCAAAAAATCATGTGTTTCACAAGAGGAGCAAGTACATAGATACAAGATTTCACTTTATTAGAGAATTAGTGAACAATGGAGAAATCCATCTAGATTTTTGTAGATCTGAAGATCAACTAGCAGATATATTTACAAAGGCATTACCAAAAGAGACCTTTGATTATTTGAGACAAAATTTAGGCATTGTAAATGCGAAAATTGTAAGTGGTAGAATTTAAGGGGGAGTGTTAGAAACTCAAGTTAGTTAGAGATAATTTCTCCCACCTCCACTTATGCATGCACGCTGTTAAACATCAGTTAGTAAACTGACAGTTAGGATTGAGTTAGTTAACAATCAGTTAGATATGAGTTTGTTTGAACAAGCAATTAGTTAAGTAGTTGAAGTTAATTATAGATGAGTCTATTTTCAGTTATTGTTTGGATTTTAATTCTATTTAAAGACGCTTGGGCGCACATTGTAATCAAGGAAATTAGAAAATTAATAAAAATCTCATCCTTCAAGAATTGCAGTAGCAATTGTTCAGTTCTTGTTTAGTTATTTGAGTTCTTGTTTTTGCTCTCTAATTTTCCTTCAATGTATCCACTTCCGCCAACAATTTCACCCTTTAAAACGAAGTCCCACAAATAATGTTACGTGTTAGCAAGACGTTGACCATCCTTGAAAGTAGCATGGAGGGAGCCTGGCAAGGTTTAGGAGGGAATATAGGGAAGCGAGTGAAGTAGCTGAGTAGCTGACGGCATGGGGAGATTGGACGACAAGCTAAGCTGGGTTTTCAAAGAAGGCCACGTGGAGGATAAAGCAAGACCCGAAAACACATTCTACACATAACAAGAAGAAGCTCTAAACTAATCACAAAGATTCATAAGCGACTTCGAGAGCACTAGGGTTCAAACTGACAAGGATAACACAAAAACGGCTGAATAGAATAAAAACAGCTTTCTGAAACCCTCGCCTTCAAGCTATAACAGGAGTCGCAAAAACCGTTAAAAAGAACTAAAAGCATTTATTTTAAAGCCTAACCTTCGAACTATAGGAAAACTCATAAACCTTCCAATCGGAGTGAAAAGCAGTTTTACTAAACTCAGATAACGTGGTAGTTTCGTTGACAGGGGAATGGAGAAACAACATGGTCTACGGCATCGCGGAAGCATATAGAAACTTTCGGAGATCCTTTTAGCCGGCATGGGGTGTGAGAGATGTAACACGCGGAGCCAACAGTGAATGCAAGAGAATTTGATCGTTGTAATGTTGTGAGGAAGGACGGTGGGCGATCCATGATTTCACAATGACAAGCTTTCCTACGTCAAAATCTGTGGGCTTCGAGGAAATGCTACCAGAGGACAGATCTGGTGTTTGTTTGACCACTCTACTATGGACTGTAGGCTTAAATAATGGATTTTAGAGGTCGTAAACCAGCTGGGACGAGCTTTCACCAGATCTAATAGCCAAACCGTGGGTGCAAGAAACTAAACACCGAGTTGAGCCTACTCGCCAATAAGAGGAAATGTGAAATGTTGCACTCTGTCAGTGGTGGCATCGAGCAACAAGAACTCCTTCTCCGCCACGTCGAAGCTGTGCCTACTTAGTCCTGGCTAAAATAGCCATTGAGGACCTTCAAAAACAATCGGCTCATCGTATTTTTAATAGGAGTGTTGGGGGCAGAAATTTTCGATGACCAACTAAAATCTCAGAAATACAATAAAAATCCAGAATTTTTTTTTGAAAAAATTGTGAAGAAAATAATTGCACGGATCAATTCCTGATTCATTGAAAAAGTCGTTAAAAATTAGTTTTTGCAAAATCTCTATTTTTGATGAATCGACAAGCATTACTAAGGTTTTAATGCCTTCCGGAGTCAATGGCATAGATATAGGCTCTGAAAATGCACCATAAAATAGTTCACTGCAGAAAGTGGCTCAAACAGCTATAGAAATAAATGCAAAAATAGTTTAATAAGTAAAATAATGGTCAATTTGTAATGAGAGAAACCTAAAACTAAACAATGGATATTGGAAGGTTGCTTTGATACGAATGAAAGAGTTCATAGCACTCTTCAACCAAAATCTCTCCAACAGACTATTACCATAGTCATGAGTACTTTACCATATATATAAAGCATAAATCAACCATAGATGAAACCAATTGTTAATCACAAAAAATACATTAAAAAATATTAAAAAAAATATATATTGCAATATAAATCCCTTGTTTAAATAAATAAAGACAAACAAAATACATGATAATCTATATAATGTGAGATAAATCTACACATAAAATAGAACAAAGTAAAGACTAGAACCTAACAATAATATACTCTAACATAACGAACAACTAACCCTAATCAGTTCAATTTACGGGCTGCGAAATGAGATCCCTTTGACCCCTTCCACATAACTTATAATAATCCATTTAAATTTAAAATGGGAAATATTTAATTTATCAGTTTGACTATTCGATTTTATTAAAAGGGTGCACAATTATTTACAAATTGATTTAATTTATAGGGGGCCATTATATTAATTCTTTAATTTAGAGATGAAATTTTTGAATTACTTAATACTTTATTTGATTTAAATTTGATATGGGCATTATTTAATTTTTATAATTGTTTTATTTATTTAATGTAGGTGTAGGTATTAATTAATTATATTAATTTAAATTTAGGGAATATTATCATTATATGACCAATGTGGTCAAGGGGTCAATTTTATTGGTTGGAGAGGGTATTATTTCTAATTAACATACTTTAAGTAAGCATCTATTATTTAATCTATATATTGTCATCAATAAATATAATTTAATATTTTGTGATGTGGTTGATAAATGTTTTAAACCTTGTTAGACTCAAGTGTTCTATCTTCATTATGAAATCATAAATCTTTTTTTATTGATTAAAATATATCACCAAAATTGATTTAGCATACTCCTTAACTCCAATGTTGTATGTAGGTTAACTAATTGAATATAAAGAATACTTCAGTTTGTTACAAAAATACAATATCCATTGGAAATAACACTATATATAGTATCAATAAGAAGAATCCATGTAAAACAATGTAATATGATTAACGAACCAATGTAAAAGGATATAACATAAATAATGTATGGAGATTCCCATAACATGGGCAAACACCAAATATAGAAATGTTTCCTCTTGGGATTAGAAATATATTGAATGTATATATCCATGTATCATATGTTATGTAAATATCTTGCATATGAACTATGTTTAATAGGAAACATGTGTACAAAATAGACTTGTGTGTCACCATATATATGATGAATAACAACAATCAAATATATGTATTAACAAAAATATGTATTGTATATGAAATTACCTTCATAAATGTGTTTATCTTGGACAAATGTACTTCATTCATTACAGACATGACACAATGTAGTAGAGGATTCTAGCAAGATCTTTAAACATGTTTTATAGACCATATTACAAAGAGAGATGGATCTCAAGGAGTTGAAAAAAAAATCCTAATCATATTTAGGATAAGAGTAGGAAATATGGTTTTCAATTCCTTCGGAATTGTTTGAGTGTGAAAAGATTCAAAGATTGTATATAAGAATGCGATGACCCCACAAGTGGTCTAGAAGAAAGTTGTTGGAAAACAAAATTAGGTCCAGATGCTTTATCTCCTTTAATTATCAAAATCATCATCTCCATTTACATCATGGACGATGTCTCAAGAGTGAACAATTGTTGAATTCTTCCATTATAATGGGGATTAGATAAAGGTTTTCTTGAATTAGAGTGTTAATGTTTATTCTTAAAATATTATTATGAGATATAAAAAATAGCCAACCTAAATTTTGTTGAGATGAGTTGACACTATTCTCTTATAATTTTTGATAAGAGGAATACTCATTATCTAATTTATTGAAGATAACGGTTTTATGGAAGAAGGAAGTGTTCATATCGCCCTCTTTTAACCATGTAACTTTAGATTTATAATATTACAAATTTATTCCTCATAAAAACTGTTGTAGACATTCTTTATAACTATTTTTTCCATCTATAAAAATTTTGTTCATATTTTTTCTAGAAAAATTGAGCTTAAACATCTTGTAATTCATAAGAAAGATCAATTTTTTGAGTGAAGGAATTTTTATAAAACATTTATATTCTAATAAAACAAACTAAATTTAATATATTTTAGCTTTTGAACATGCAATACATTTTAGAACCTTAAGGTTAACATTCTGACCAACATTATTTAAAAAGATTGAACATTAAATCATAAACCATATAAAATAAAAAATAAAAAAATTAAAAAATATGTTCATCAGATAAAATCTATAATTCACTAATACAATGATCAAATCCATCTCTTAGCAAGGAAGAGGGAGAGATGCTCAAACCATTACTATGCTTGGTCTAATCTCTTAGTTATATTATTTTCCGCAAGTCACTTATAGGTCTAACCTCTTAGTTATATGATTTTCTCCTAAGTATTTTATTGATCCATGTGAAGCATCCTTTCTTTGGGATCACATCCCATAAATTTTCATAATGAAGTTAGTTTAAAAGTCTAAGCCATATTCATGTAATGAATGAGTGTGACGAAAATTTTATTTTTTTAATTCATGGAGGAAGATAGTAGCATTAGAATATCCTCCAATAATATAGGGTAACTCATTTCTATCATACATACGACACAAAATTTCATGAATCTAAAACATTTTACCAATTAGAGTTAGTGATCTTGTCCTTTAATTAAATGCAAATTAATTTCTCCATTGGGATATGACATCAACTTGAAAATGAAGAGGATTATACACGACAACTAGACCGTCTGATTTATTGAAAGCATCCCGGCCCTTGAAAGTGTCTCTACCCCAAAAAATTTGGCACACTGAATCCGTTCTTCCAGTGTTATAATTGGTTCCTTCATGTTTTAAAATATCCTGTTTGTATTCCAAATAATATGATGTTTTAATGTTCTGTTCTTATTCGAATATTTTATACAATAGAATCAATTCTTCGTTGTACATTAAACAAGCTTATTGAGGCCTTCTCGAGTTAAAATATAGTTCTTCGTTTTCGTTCATTTTTCTGAGTTGCCATGTTCAGGGTTGCTCTTATTTTTATTTTTTTCTTTCCCCTTCTTCAATTACAATTTGATTAAGAAATTTTTATCTTACCTTTTTCTGTTATTCGATTTTCAAAAAATATATCTTCCTCAGATTCGTTCATTTGAGTGAATGAATGCACAATTATCTTAAGCTTTCCCATTTCTATCTTCTAAAAGGATATCTTCCTCACTTCCGTTCTTTGAATGAATGAATTCACAATTATCTAAAGCTTTCTAAATAGAGAAGATAGGGATCCCAAGAAGAAATTTAAAGTCAACCACGTCCTCCTTGCTCTCCCTAAAATCTTTCGTTGTCTAACGATTAGAAAGGTTATCCCTTAGTTTCAAGGTGGTAGTTTTATCCCTTCTTTTGGAGCGAATAGGCTCGTTAACGATCCATTTTTTATTGTTCATGCATCTAAGTGAAATAGGCAAGGTGTGGAGCTCATTTGCTTCATTCTTGTGAACAATCTTTGGTAAGGTGCCCGTATTCATTATACATTCTACATCTAAATGGAATTCCTTTATTATCTGGCTCTTGGTTCCCAAACCTTCCTTCTTTAGTTTGAATAATGATGTTCATAGGGAGTGGAACCTTTAGATTTAGGGACACACTTATCCTCGTATATGAGGTATATAATATAAGACTTTTTGGATCATTTATGCATAATATATAGATGTTCCCAAGGTGTTGCCAATAATCTCTAGTATAGGATAAATTTAATTCGTAGGAAGTTAAGACTAAACCCTGACTCAAATATGGACATCTGTAGGAATTTTAGCGTTGGGATCAAAGTCGTGTAAAATTTGAAGCTACAGCTGCATAAAATTTGAAGAAAAAAACAGAGAAGCAAAAAAAAACAGAGTACAGAAAGGCAGAGCAAGATGAAAAAATAGAAGTTACTGTGGTATTTTCTGCATTACATTAAAAAAAGACCTTAGCCTTAATAAAAGGTTACAAAGGCTGCTCAAACGCAGCAAGGAGAAGTAGTTAACTAAAGAAAAGAGCAGTGTCAACTGCTGTTTAACCGTTGCATGAATGGCGGAAGCAGAGTCAACTGCTGTTTAACGGTTGCATGGTGCAGCGGAGAAAACAAAAGAACTGCTAGGATTAGTTAGCTTAGTTAAGTTGGCGTAGAAGGAGAAATTGACGCCGCTAAAACCCCCCCTTAAGCTAATTAAGGAGAAGAAGAAAAAAAAAAAAAGAGGAAAGAGGGAAAACCCTGTGGGAATAAAACCCCCCCTCAAAAGTACACTAAGTGTGCATGGCAGCTATTGTGTTGCAGTGTTCTTCACACCAAGAAGGTCTCGTAGAAAATGAAACTTTTGCTCAGTGAATGTCTTCGTGAAGATGTCGGCAATCTGTTCAGAAGTGGCACAGTACTGCAAGTAGATGACTCCATCATGTATCAATTCGCGGATGAAGTGCATGTGGATCTCGATGTGTTTGGTCCGTTGCTGTTGTATGGGATCTCTACAAACCTTCAGTGTACTTTGATTGTCACACCAAATGACAGTCGGATGATGAAAGAGGATACCAAGCTCAGTTAGGAAGTGTTGCAGCCAAATGACTTGAATGGTAGCGTTGACTGCACCTCTATATTCAGCCTCTGTTGATGATAAAGCAATGGTAGATTGCTTCTTACTTGACCAACAAATGGGCCCTGATCCCAAACTAAGAACATATCCTGAAGTGGATTTGCGATCAATGTTATCACCAGCCCAGTCAGAATCAGTGTAACCAATGAGATCCAAAGCACAACTTGCTGAATAATGAATCCCATAGCAAATGGTTCCTTGGACATAGCGAAGTATACGCTTGGCAGCCTTCCAATGTAGCTCATGCGGCTCTTGCATGTATCTAGAAACAACCCCCACTGCATATGAGAGATCTGGACGAGTGTGAGTGAGATAAAGAAGACTCCCCACAAGTTGACGGTAGCGTGTGCAATCAACCAATGGTGTATCCTTGCCATCTTCACGCTTGACCCCTGATAGGAAAGGTGTGACAGCTGACTTGCAGTCAGTCATGTGAAACCGAACCAAGAGATCTCGTGCATACTTGGATTGAGCAACTGTGATTCCTGATGGATTCTGGCTGATTTCAAGGCCAAGAAAAAAATGTAGGAGACCCATGTCTGTCATAGAAAGTCTATCATGCAAAATAGTTTTAATTGTTGCAATGGTGGTGGGTGAATCACCTGTTATTAGTAGATCATCTACATAGAGTACTATGAGCAACAAAGAATCAGAGGTTCTTAGCATATAAACATTTGGATCAGATTTGCATCGTATGAAATTTTGAGAGAGAAGATAAGAATCCATTTTAGCATACCAAGCTCTAGGTGCCTGCTTGAGGCCATAGAGTGACTTCTTGAGTTTACATACCAATGAGGAATTTTGTATATACCCTTGTGGCTGCTCCATGTAGATCTCCTCCTCAAGATCACCGTGAAAAAATGCATTCTTCACATCCATGTGATGAACCTCCCACCTTCTTGATGCTGCAATGGCAAGAGCCATTCGAATGGAGTCCATTTTTGCCACTGGAGCAAAAGTCTCATCATAGTCAATGCCATGAACTTGTTGAAAACCTTTGGCGACCAACCGTGCTTTGTATCTGCTCACATGTCCATCTGCTGATTTCTTTGTCCTATAGACCCATTTACATCTGACAAGCTTGCGATTGGAAGGAAGTGGAACCAAATCCCAAGTTTGGTTTGCAATGAGGGAGTTGTACTCCTCATCCATGGCTGCTTCCCAAAGTGGATTCCCTGTAGCTTCTGCATAAGTTTGAGGGTCAGATGCTAGAACCACATAAGCATGCATCGGCATGATGGGCTCAGTAGCTGAGAGTGCATGAGGAACTTCATATATATCAGCTAAGCTCCTTATTCTTTGATTTTCCACATGGGATACTGAATCATCACTAGAATCCAAATCAAGGATTGGTTGTGGATCAGCATATGCATGCTCATGTTCCTCTAAATCAGATTCAGAAATATCTGAAATAAGATCAGAATGATTGCATGTATCTCTAAGATTTGTAAGATGAGGAAGCATAGAGGTGGTGGCATGTTGTACCTGAGATGCATGTGGAAGATTTTCATCAAAGTAGACACTCCTTTCAATGAAGAGTGTTTCTGTGGAAAGATCTAGTAGTCTGTATCCCTTTACACCATCTGGATATCCAACAAGGATGCATTCTTTGCTTTGAGGCTCCAAAGCCTTCCTCTTATCTGCAGGAATGCGTGCCCAAGCACGAGATCCAAATATGCGAAAATGTGTGACTTCTGGTTGCTTGCCTCTCCATGCTTCAAAAGGTGTTTGTCCTGTGACAGATTTATGAAAAGTTCTGTTTTGTATGTATGAAGCACAATTGATTGCTTCAGCCCACAATTTGGAGGGAAGGGACCTAGCATGCAACATGCAGCTAGCCATCTCTTTAAAAGATCGGTTCTTTCTCTCAGCTACCCCATTTTGTTGTGGAGTGTATGGAACTGTGTTCTGCAATTGTATTCCTGCTTCATCACAAAGATGTTGGACATCATTGTTGACATACTCCCCTCCATTATCTATGCGGAGGATCTTGATCATTTTTACAGACTGCTTCTCTACATGGGCTTTGAAAATCTTGAGATTTTCAAACACCTCAGATTTGAATTTGAGAAAATACACCCATGTGTATCTTGTGTAATCATCAATGAATGTTAACACATATCTGGCTTTGCTCATGGAAGGTTCAGGAAATGGACCCATAAGATCGCTGTGAACAAGCTCTAAAGGAGAAGAGGCTCTCCATGCACTCCCCTTTGGAAACTTTTCTTGTGGATGCTTTCCAAGAGCACATCCTTCACAAATTCCATCAGAAAAGTCTATGGCTGGCAAGCCTATAACCATTCCCTGTTTGTTAAGTTGCTGCATGTATCTAAAATTTAAATGACCAAATCTTTCATGCCAAATTCTACTTTCATCATTTGCATGTGTTAGAAGTAAAGTAGAATCTGATTTAGCAACAAAATCAGAAAAAGTGTACAGATGAGAGTGATGATTTGCCTTACCAACAGCAATTTTGGAGTTGTCTTGCATGTCAAATATGGTCACCGAATCAGGGGTGAATTCAACTCTCCTTCCAGTTCCAGTATGTGTCATTTGATACACAGAAAGAAGATTAACAGAAAGCTTTGGAATATGTAAGACATTCTCAAAACTTCCAATTCCAACCTCTACCCTCCCTATTCCAGTTGCCTCTACAGGAGAACTGTCTCCCATGAGAATAGGAGAACCAGAATATGGTTTCAAAGAAGAAAGAGCTTCTTTTGTGGCTGCCATGTGGTGTGAAGCTCTAGAGTCTATGATCCATGCATCTGAAGAAGAATGAATAGCAATCAATGCATGAGCATTGTCTCTTGTTTCAGGGGCTTTTTCTTCCTGCTTCTTCTTGGCACTCTCAGGGATAAGGCTACCAAGATTATGTTGTTGAAGTGTCCGAGCCATGAGATCAATTGTCTTCTTCATGCATGATGATTCTGGATGGTATCCACGGTTGCAATAGCTGCACTTTGATTTGCCGTTTTTGTCCTTCTTTTCTTTTGAGCCAGTAGATCCATCTGGAGGTTTGGGATTGCCTTCCTTTCTTGGATATGAATCCTTTTTTTCTTTGCCTTTGAATTGCTGGTTGGATTTGGAATTGTTCTTCCCATTTGCATGCACAACAAGTGCATGAGCTTTGGATTTCTTCAATGTGCCCATCTTTATAAGCTTATCCTGCTCATGTACTAGAGACTCAATGAAGGTATCCAGTGTGGGCATCTTCCAAGTTTCTCCTGTTGTGAGCCTAACTGTGTGGAAAGCAGAGACAAATACTGCATACTCTGGACCCAACTTTGATAGAATAGAAAGGATTAATTTGCTTTCTTCCTTGGATTTGTCAATACCAGATCCTTTGAGCTGAAGCAATAAGGCCTTGAACTTTGTGAAGAAATCTTGAATATTATCAAAAATCCTTGGATCTAATGAGTTGAGCTCATTTTCAAGGATATGACCCCGCATTTCATCTTGCTTTCCAAAAAGAGCCTCCAATGTATTCCAAACTTGGTTTGGAGTTCTACATGCCTCAACATGAAACAACAATTCTGGAGAGATGGATAAGCATAGCAAAGCAAATGTTTCATCCATGCGGTTGAAGTATTTGGATTTTTCAACTGCTGGATTGGGTTCAACCTCTGTATTCATAACTATCCGATAGAGGCCTCTACTTCTGAGCTGAAGTAGAATCTTTGGCTTCCAATCAAAATAGTTGTATGGTGTGAGAATGACAGAGGGTGAACATTCCATTTTTCAGCTCTGATCTTCTAATCTGCAAAAAAAATATTGTACTTCTTCTTTCTAGCAACCTAGCTCTGATACCATGTAAAATTTGAAGCTACAGCTGCATAAAATTTGAAGAAAAAAACAGAGCAGCAAAAAAAAACAGAGTACAGAAAGGCAGAGCAAGATGAAAAAATAGAAGTTACTGTGGTATTTTCTGCATTACATTAAAAAAAGACCTTAGCCTTAATAAAAGGTTACAAAGGCTGCTCAAACGCAGCAAGGAGAAGCAGTTAACTAAAGAAAAAAGCAGTGTCAACTGCTGTTTAACCGTTGCATGAATGGCGGAAGCAGAGTCAACTGCTGTTTAACGGTTGCATGGTGCAGCGGAGAAAACAAGAGAACTGCTAGCATTAGTTAGCTTAGTTAAGTTGGCGTAGAAGGAGAAATTGACGCCGCTAACAAGTCGTATTCCCATAACTTGAAGAAGAGACTATGGTTACCTCCTCCATAAATCGTTTTGCATTGCTCCTCATTGCAGAAGGTAACATTAGAGGAAAAAGTGAGCGAACCTGAGCAAAGGAGAACTCGGAAGAGCTGGGACTGACATCCATATATTTCTCTTTAAAATGGCAAAACTGAGCCATTAGTATCAAAGAAAGGAAATGAGACTCAAATCAAGCCCGTGCCCAAAACAGGCCAGTCATATACATAAGAAATGATAGTAGAGGAATTGCTTCACCTTCAGTTTAAGACAGAAATATTTATAATTCGATTACTCTTTTTGCTAGGCTACTATTAATTGGATTTGTCCAGTTGACTATTTTAGCTTCTACTTCTTCTATCATTTATCTCATTCACAAAGTTTAACTATTGTTCATTTGAGCTTGTAATTATTATATCCCTATAAATTATCCTAGAGAATCCATGCGTGGAGTCAAAGCCTAACAGTACTGTCGACCATTTATTCCTGCACTAGAACACAAAAAATGACACCAAGATTATAGAGCTGTACTCTACATACAAACATACACATGACAGAGAAGAGAATAACAAACGAAGTAGAGACTTCTCCATTATATTATGTCATTGAAGCTCTGACTGAGAAATGGACAGGTACGGTAGATACAATTGCATCACATCATATTATCAACAGTGCAGCATAATAGATGGTGTCAGTGAGAAATGGATAGGTACAGAAGTTACAATTGCGCTTATACATCAGAGAGAAAAATCGAGCTCTAACATATTACAGCACATTGCTTAACTACTATGATTACCTAGAAGAACTATATTTTAACAAAACAGTAAACAATTCTAGTCGTAATGGTATTAGTACTTCATAATGCTAAGTGAAACCTTAAAACAACTGGATAACAAAACCGCGGATCTACAAATAAGACATAAAGCTTCCGATATCAGATAGTGGTTTTAAGAATAAAGCTACAATGCTTTTAGTGAATCTCTGGTTGAGTCGTCTTTGCTGCTGAGTAGTTCAATGTGACTGAGGTCCATATGATACACAGCTAATCTCTTCTTTCTTATAGTGTGTGAGGTCAAGTGTTTTTGGAAAAGATTTAAAGGGTTCTGTAAGGGGGATAGTATCTTAAACTGCGCGTCCACTTTGGGAATGATTAAGAGTGGATTATCTCAAAAGATATCTCTTTTTCTTTTCCTGAAATGGACTTGGAAAGAATTTTCTGTCGAAGGGGGTTTGAGAGTTAAATTTATTTATAGAGGTTGGGTGTTCTCTTGGTGTACAAAGGGGAGAGTGAGCGGTTGTTAAGGGATGCATACTGCCTCCCCCTGGTTCTTTTATGAAGCTCCAGTTCTTTCCCATTTCTGTGTAACGGGTTCCTATTACTCTTTTAACTTTCCTCGATTGCTCCCTATTTCTTGGCAATCATTAAATTGTGGGGAGTTGGATTGGCAGGATCCAACATTTCATTGTCTTTGCTTTTGTATGGTAGATGCTTCTTAGGGTTTATTTCTCCCTTTAGAAGTCGCAAACGAGGGTCTTTGAAATTAGTCTTAGGGCTGAACTAATTAATCTAAAATTCCTTAATTTTAGGATTTTACTGAGGATAGCCAGATTTTCAGCTAGCCTAGGTAGGAAGTTTAGTAGTATCCAGAGCTTTTAGATTTACTTTGATTTAGAATAAATAGAGTTACCAGCTTTTGGCCCTTAGTCTTATTTATGGACTGAGTGTCGTTAGTAAATTATGATTGTTGCCTTTTCTTCAGTTCTTAAATTGAGGTCTTAGTTGTTTTTCTTCAGTTTTTTTATGTTGAAGGCCCCTAAACTTTTTAGAGTGTGATTAGGTTCACTTTTTTATGTTAAATTTATGTAATATATTTTATTTAGTATAAATTAATAAATATTAATACAAAATTATTATAGTTTATAAGAGTTAGACGAATTAGTAAAAGCTAATGAGTAAACTCTAACTCAGCCAGGTACAAATATTGAAAGCCACTTATGGTTACAACGATTTAAGTTGTAGCAACGGACGAAATTATATATCTCTTAGTTAGACTAAAATTTCAAAAGTAAGGTGTAAGACATAAATATTAAACTAATAATGTTTTCTTTAAATTAAAAAACAAATAGATGATTCTCTATTTAAAGTCATAAACAATCCTTAGAAAAATTACAGACTGGAAATTAGAATTCAAACTACAATATGCAGACATGTGAAGAGAGATTCTTTCATTTCAGACCTGAGCATGAGTCGATGCCAATTTAATGCTCTAAACTGCTATTCAATGCTAAAAATAATGGTGGAAAAAAAAAAAAAAAACCACCATGACATTTTTATTATTCTGATTAAGATAAATAAACCATTAGATCTTTGTGTAGAATCCAGCCCCAAACTTAGCTGGAGGTTTGGGTCTCCAATAGATATTACAAAAAAAGTCTACAAAGAAGATTTTGCAGGCAAAACAACCACCATAGACCAGCCCTGGCCACAAGAGGGTCCAGATCCCTAAAAAGATTTGCGAAATGAAAAAGGAACTTCATAAAGAGTTAAGGAACAAACAAGAGAAGGATTCCCATGGGAATCCACAACCAAGAAAAAATCCAAAAAAGTATTAAAAAAAAAAAAGCTAATATTTGAAATGACCATCTGATCCAATCTTGATAGAGATAATTAGAAAAAAACCAACCAACCACCCTACCATAAGGGAGAAAGAGAAACATTAAGATCCCCTAAAGGCACAACTCGAACAAGTCTGAACACCAAAAACAACAACAAAGGGGTACCTAAATATGGACCCAACCCAAACCAAATAGTAAAACAAGTGGGATCCCAAAAGCGACCCTAAATTAGCAAAGCTCCTCAAAGTAAAAGGAACTATGACGAAGAACAGTAAGAATCCACCCAGGATTCACGGAAAGGCAATTAGGAATAGGATTCCTTAAGGAATCCAAAACACAATAAAAGGTATGATTCTATAGGGAATCTAGAACAATCGTGAGCCCATTTGGGGCCCACTTCTCTGGAACGAGAAGACTAGAGTAACCAACGAAGTTGAAATTTTGAAAATTATATATAGCTTTAAACAAGCCCTTACTTCCAAGATCTTTCCCTTCAATCTTGATCATAGTTAGACACCGGAGTAAGTCAGAAGTATGTATTAGAGCCCTCCTTACCATCTCCAGCATATGCTTCTTGCATGAAATATCTTCAAAAGTGTAGATGGACCCAAGGGACTCCATGATCTCAGGAATCACCCTCAAACCATAAATAGAGGAAATAATTGCACATAAAAAGTTCATGAAGAAGAGAAGCCCAGGATCAATAAACACTTCCACTTTTCTGAAGGACACAAAGAGATAACCAATAGAAACTGGACATAGGTCATCAAAAAAACCTAAAGCATCATAGCAGAAGATATGAAAATTCCACTGAATCAAAGGAAGAAAAAACAACTTAAGAAAAATTTAAAAAAAACGAGTTTCTAGGAACCCTTCTGCTCCAGCTGAATCTCAACTCCATATTTTATTTTGAAAAGCATGGGGTTTTGAAAACAACCCCCGGAGTTCCTAGTACCCCTTCTCCAATTAGAATTTTGTCAATTAGTTGTTCTAGAATAAAACAAAGCAACACCTGAGAATCAAAAAGACTCTTCCATTCTGAACTAGGCTCCCCGAGAAACACTGGGGGCTTCCTTCAAAGAACTCATTGTGAAACGAACTAGGAACACTATTCTGTTGAGACCATGGTTTACAAAGTTGTAAACCAACTTGAACCAATCAAGCATCCGATATTTTTCTAATAAGACCAAATTAGTGTACCGACATTATTTCGTTAGAGAGACAGGCTTACTTACCAGTAAGCCATAGTGAGACAAATCTGAAGTGGGTCCACTCCGTGGATCAAACTGAGAAACTTGAGTTGTTTAGAGTAGGATTCCGACGGGAATCTATAACTCTGTCTGACAATGGACTCCTCAGAGAATCCATTAATCTGCTTCCGAAACGGTTCCTCCAAAAACCCACATAATCTTGTAAGGCCGGATTCCGCGGGGAATCCTCCAAACAAATTGTCTTGGTTTTGAGAATTAAAAATGCAATCTAATCCGACTCCAACACCAGATCTGAGATCTAGATGGGAATCTCCCAGGATTGCACTATAAAAAGAATAGTCCCAAATCCTTAAAAAAAACCAATGAAACCTAAATATTTCAAACATAAGTTACCAAAGATCTTGCTTTAATAGTTTTTTTAAATTAATTTTATTACTCATATTAATATTTCATTTTATTTTTGATATTTTAATTTCAAAATATTATGTTTATAAACTTTTAATTTAAAAAATAAATGTCAGAAAAAATACATTTTCAAGGGCATGACTATTTCACGTCTGTATAACATTTAACGATTTTGAACCGTCATGTTTATTTCAACAACAAAAAATTCATCTGAAATCCTAATTTAAACTACAAGAATAAGATATTCACAAACATTAATTCCCTTTATTTAAGGAGCCAAGACGAGAGAGAGCGCACACAGGAGATTTATAGCATTCCACCAACCCATCATATGTTTATGGTTAAAAAACCGAAAAACAACAACAAGAACACGTGAAATTTTAATTAAAAGTTTAAGAATAATATATTGAGAAACATTATTTCCTTTTGTTATGCTAGCCAAGTTTGGTGGGAAGGCACCCAGGGAGATTTATAGTGTTCAAGTGATCTTTAAATCTTTAAGGGATGGAATAAGAAATGTAAAACACACGACTCTTCAATATGTTAAGGAATATAAAGGTTAAACTCTAAAGTAATAGGTATAATAATCTACGATTGTATGAATGAGACAATTGGTCTATTTTGGAATGGAATAAACTCTACAATAGTTGGCAAGGAACTATTAGCTTACGGTTAATTAGTCCCCCTTTTGTGTCAGTTTATTTCAGTTTTGGTAGTCCATTGTGGGTGAAATAAATGTTTTAAATATCCTTATATTCATTTTAATTTTTAATAAAGATTACCCTTTATTTAGAATTGCAAGCATCTTTTAAAATTTTTGTGTTATTCCTCTTTTGGTCCTATACTAGTAAAGACTGTTGCAGTAGGTTTACAATGTATTAAGTTAAATAAATTGGTCTAAGATTAAGTTACAAAGAAGAACAACGTCACAACTAATTTTTTATGTAGGCTCCTCAACTCAATGGTAATCACAATGAATATTGGGAAATAAAAATGCAAACTTGATTACCTTTGAAGAGATATGAGAGAAAGATAGTTCAAAGAGATTATGTAGATTCCAAAGATTGGAATGCAATTAAAACATGAGAGAAATGAAAGAAAGTGTTAAAGAATACGAATGTTTTTATAATATTTTTAATCCAAAGTGCTCTAGATGTGAAAATTTTTCTTAGAATTATTATAGGGAAAAAATGCCAGGGAATCATGACACACATTAGAGTTTGCTTATCATTGCACAAACAAAGTCAATCTAGTTCATTATCAAGAATTGGTGGAGAATATTCCAAATCTTTAAATGAAGGACAATGAGAAGATAACAAATTTATATGTTAAAGTCAATATGCTATTAACAAATAGCGGAGCAATGCAGAGACCATTGCATATAATGTAATTTTTGGAAATTTTTATGCAATTTTTGAAAATTTTCTTAGATTCATTCTAATAAAATAGAATTGAGTATTTATTGAAATAGAATGGATCTAAAAACATTAAAGCTAGATTAGCACATGGAATCATTGTCATCTCATGAATGTATATTGGATATAACTCTATAAAGTTTAGAAAAATCATTTGTAACAAAGAATAAAGTTTGAGAAGGAAACATTATCATTGATAGTTACTAAGATATAATGGAAGACTTATCATATTATTCAAGAGGAAGAAGAAAATGCCATGTAGGTTAATGTTGTGGACACAAATTTAGATAAGAGACATATACAATATTATTATTGTAAAATATTTGGTTATTTTGAAGAGTATAAAATTAAGCAAAGTTACCTATATTATAAAAAGTCAAATTTCGCTCATGATGACGAAGAGGATTTTGGATACATAAAAAATAAAATGGAAAGTTTTACCCATGATAAAAGAGAGCATTCTAGATTTAATGTGTTTTTTTCCTTTTCATATGGCATAAAAGTCTCAGGATGATGTCTAGTTTTTTGATTCAATATGTTTGAATCATATGACAGGAAATAGTGATTGTAGACACCACTAAAGGTGAGGTAAAAAAATAATCAATAAACTCTATTGTTTTGTTGTGTTAAGAATAATATTTTCAGTATAAGTCAGTTTGTTAGAAGTAATTATATATTACTATTGGATAATGGAGCTTGTCATTTTTTTTATTGTGAGAAATTTTCATCACGTTAATTGAACATTTCCAATGAAGATGCATCCAAAAAAGTTGAATGTTTTTGAAACATCAATCATCAATTGTTTTGGCATATGTGTTATGGTCATTTATATTTCAACGGTATAACTTTTTTATACGAAAAGGAAAAGGTTTGAAGTGTGCTAAAGATTGAAAGAAAGTATAAGATTTATTATTGCCATACATTATGGAAATAATATAATGATAAATTTTCAAATATAAAATCATGGAAAACATCACAACCACATCAACTTTTTCTTTGAAATATCTATGGTTCTACTCAAACATAAAGTATTCGTAAGTGTCCTTAACTTTTAGCATTTATATATGATTAGTCAAGAAATATATGGGTCTATTTCTTTAGAAAGAAAAGAGAACCATTTGGTTATTTTTTCAAGATTAAGAGAACTTTTCATTAAAAAGGAAAGTGTTTGTTAAATTAAAATTTTGAGGACTAATAGAGGGTTTGATTTAAATTTTAAATAATTTAATGATTATTGAGATAAAAATGGAATCAAAGGGAAACTTATAATAATATAAATGATGCAACAAAATAGAGTTGTTTAATGGAAAAATCAGATCATTGTTAATATTAAAAGATTCATATTACAAGAAAATTAAATAGGAAATGAGTTTTGCATAGTATCAGTAGCTACAATGGTATATATTCTTAATTATAGTCTTAAATTAGATGTAAAATAATAAATACCAAATGAAGCTTGGTTTATTAGAAGACCCAATACGGGATACATGAGATATTTTAATTCATTATTTTATATGCATGTCCCAAAAGAAAATAGAAAGAAGGTTGATGTAAAAATTAAATAATGCATTTTTGTTGGTGATTCCAAAATGAGTAAACCATGTTAATTTTGAAATCACAAATTAGCCAAATTGATCATATCACTAATGAACACTAAAACTATAAAGAACAAAAAAATTAACAATAGATCAAGATCTTCAATCGATACTCATAATTGATTCATATTGATTTCTTCAAAAAATTACAAACTCAAACTATTATTAAATAAACCTCAACTCATAAATTAGTGTTTAATGGCAAAATTTTAAAAAAAATAAAATAAAATAGAATCTAAAAAAAAACATATTTTAAAAAACTTTTGAAATATTGCAAAATATCTTAAAAAATATAATTAGACTATGAGATGAAATTCAACTAAATTTTATGTCCGATTCTAAAAATATACAATTTCCAAAAATAGAAAAAACCCAAAATATTAATTAAATAACAATTTTAGACCATTAGATCATCACGTATGACCTCCAAAAAATATTGAAAACATTACTTAGACAATAGAATAGCCCAGGAAAGAAACAACATTTTTGATATAGTTATTTTGTCATGTGGAAGAGCTCACACAGGGTTACTTGTAAAAATTTATTGCCTCTAGAAGGTTGGCCTATTTTTTTTTGCATCATTCTCCTCTTGTTGAAAACAACTCATCTCCTATGAGTTGGCTTAATTATATTGTTGTCATTTATCTTTATCAATCTTCTTCAGTTCCCATTCTATAATCAAAGTGTTATTTTTTTGCAATCCTTTCCAGTGCACCAAATACCTATTATAATTCCCTTTCCTTGTGCTCATTCACTTCATATCCAAAACCTGCACATTTTTTTCTTTCTTATTTTTTTGAACTTGTTGCTCCCAGTTTACATCTTCTTTTTTATCATCTTCACCATCTTCTCCATGGAATTCATATAAATCTAAAACATTAAATACTAAAAATATATCAAAATTTTGTGGTAAACTCACCTCATATGTGTTATCATTCATTTTCTTCACAATTCTACATGGCCAATTATTTTTTTTAACTTCAAATTATTATATGTGCCTTTTCGAAATCTCTCTTTCCTCAAGTAGACTATTACCAACTGTCCTTCTCCAAATACTTTGAATATTCTTCTGAAACCTATTGCTTTTTTATAATTTCATTAATTTTATGTAACTTTCTTCTTACTCCTTGCAACTATTTCATATGATCTATAAATGTTTTTGCATCATCACTAATTTGATTTGAAATCAATAAATATATTAATTATAAAATACCCATATGATTTATCCCATAAATAAATTCAAAATGTGACCTTCTTGTTGATCTATTCATTGAACTATTATATGAAAACTTAACATGTGGTAAAGCCAAGTCCAATTGTGTCGGATTCTCTCATAGTATACATCTTAATAAATTTTCCAAGCTCATATTCACAACTTTTGATTGTCTATATATTTTTTGGTGGTATGCACTAGTAAATTATATTTTAACACCCATATTCTTCTACAAAGTCCTCCAAAAATGAATTAATTTTTTTTAATCTCTATCTAAAGTAATAGTTTTTGAAACAACATGCAATCTCACAATATCCATAAAAAATAATTTTGCATCTTTAGTGGCATAATTGGTTTTCTTATATTGAATAAGATGAGCTAATTTAGAAAATTTTATGTACAACAATAAAAATTGAATTTTTACCTCTTTGTATGTTTGGCAATCCCAACACAAAATCTATAATCAAATCTATCCATGGTCTTTTTGAAATTGGTAATGGCATGTATAGTTTAGTATTTTGTGCATGTCATTAAGCCACCTGAGATATTATAAACCTTGAAACATAACTTTTCACATCTCTCTTCATCTTTGGCCAATAATACTTCTCCTCCACCAAAGCTATTGTCTTCATCTTACCAAAATGTCCAGCCAAACCACAACTATGTAATTCTATTATTATATTATCTCATAGAGACCCAAATAAAATTTACAATCATTTCCATTTGAAGAGATAACCTTCTTGCATAAGATAATCATCATGAATAGCATCTATCCTATCTGTTAATAGATTTCTACACTTCTCAACTACTTTACTAAAATATGGATCAGTATCATATAATTCTTTTATATCTTCAAATCCAACTACTTCATTCACCATAGTAGTTAATAACGCTATCCTCATACTCAATATATTAGCTACCTAATTCTATTTTCCAAATTCATACTTCAACACAAAATTATATCCCTGCAAGAAGAAACCCACTTTACAAGCCTACTATGCAACTTATTTTGTGTATTCACATACTTCACAACCTCATGATCTATAAATAGTATAAACTCCTTAGGCACAATATAATGCCTCCAATGTCTTAATGCATGTACAATTGCATAAAGTTCAACATCATAAGTAGATTACTTTATTCTTACCTCATTAATTGTTTTATAAAAATACGCTATTAGTTTTCCTTGTTGACTCAACACAACACCAATTCACAAATGAAGCATCACAATCAACCTCAAACACTTTGTTAAAAAAATTTAATTCTAAAATTGGTCTTTTTGTAATCTTCTTCTTCAAAATTTCAAAGCTTTATGTGGATGCTCTTGTTCATGCAAATTCCATCCCTCTCATGCAATCTGTTATTGGTGCCATAATACTACTAAAATTTCTAATAAATTTTCTATAAAAAGTTACTAAACCATGGAAAATTGTTACCTATATAATGCTTTTTAGAATAGACCACTCAAAAAATTTCTTTATGTTTTCTTCATCCATTTTCAGACCATCTACTGAAACTAAAAATCCCAAAAATACCAAACTATTCTGGATAAACCTGCACTTCTTCAAATTTACATAGGACTTTCTTTTTTAAAAAAAAATCCATTGCCATTCTCAAATGTTGTAAGTGTTATTCTTTAGTCTTATTAAATATCAAAATATCATCAAAATAAATAACCACAAACTTACCAATATATTCTCATAGCATTGTATACATCACCCCCATAAATATGTTAGGTGCATTAGATAATCCGAATAGCATTACCATCCACTCATGTAAGCCATCCATAGTCTTCAATGTAGTTTTAAACTCATTTATTTCATGAATTCTAATCTTATAATAACCACTTCTTAGATCAATCTTGGTTAAATATTTTTTTATACAAACACATCCATCATATCATTTAAATGAGGTATAATAAACATATACTTTATTGTAATTTTATTAATTAATCTACTATCCACACACATTCTCCATCCTCCATCTTTATTTGGAGTTAGTAATGTTCATGTTGCACATGGACTCATACTCAACCTTATCACCTTCTTTCTTAGCAATTCAATAACTTTTTTATTTAATTTTACATGTTCTATTGAACTCATCCTATAAGCTACTTGATTGGGTAGTGTTGATACTAGAATCAAATCAATGTGATGTTGAATATCTCTCTTTGGTGGTAAACCATCTGGTAACTCATCAAGCATAACATCTGTATATTCTTTCAACACTCTCGCTATTTATTTTGGTATTGGAGCCATTTTTGTTTCTTTATTTTTCACTATTAATGCATAACAATAACTTGTTACCTTCATATCTTTGATAAATTCTTTAGTAGAGAGCACGCTTTCTATCTTCTCTTTCTCTTTAAGAGGTAACAAAACTAATTTGTGTTCATTATTCCATCATAAAATACTTTCCTATCAAATTACCATGGTCTCCCCAATAACACATGACATGCATCCATAGAAATAACATCACACCATATTTCATCATTATAAGTTTCTCCTATAGAAAACTTGACTAAGGACCTTTTGCCTGTTGTAACGTCATTCCTTTTCTTAAACCATGAAATCTAATAAGGGTTAGGATGTTTTTCATATTTTAGATTTAGTTTCTTAATCATTTTTTTAGAAACCATATTTTTAGAACTACCACCATCTATAATTAATTTGCATACCCTTCCACCCAAAGTACATCTTGTTAAAAAAATATTTGATCATATCCATGCATCACCACTTTCTTTATTCTACACTTGATCCTTTCTTGGAGCGATCATGGTTCTTCTCATGATGAGATTCTCTCCAATGTCATTTCATATAATTTTAGTATTATGCTCTTCTATTTCATCCTCAACTAGATTTAGTCTTAGACAATCTTATTTCCTCCTTTCTTGATATTAGTAGTTTGGACACTCAAATGATTTGTGCCATTATCCACATCTATAATAGACATAAAATTTACATTTATTCAAAAACCATCCTCTAGCACCACTGTAACCTCATCCTTTCTAAAATCTTCTTCCTCTTTGTTGGTATTGAAACCCTTGCCTATTATCATCTTACCTTTCTGCACAACATGATGATTCACATATATTGGCATTAAAGCAACCTCTAGTGGTATTAAACCACCTCATCCATTTATTGGAGGGGATCCACCTCTTCTTGGATAAGTAGATGTTCTATAATTTTGTCTATTTTATTTTTCTATAATTTTTGTCTATTTTGTTAATTATTCTTTGCATGTTTAATTCATCTTGAATAGAAATTTTCAAACCATTTACATACCTTATAGCCATCTACTCTTATATTTCGTCATGATCCACTTACATGGAAAGCTTGTAAAATTCATTTGTATACTATTGTATACTATGATCTTTTTGCCTTAAATTTTAAAATATTTTGTATAGGGTTTGTGCATAATCCATAGAAAGAAATTTCTCCATCAACTTCTTCTCCATATTTTTCCATGAATTAATCTTCTCTTTACCTTTTCTCTATCTCTCTTTTTATAGGTGACCACCAAATCATTGCATGACCTTTCAATTTTATGCATGCAAAATTTACCTTCTTGTCTTCTCTCATAGTCTTCCACTCGAAGAACTTCTCCATGTTATTCATCCAATCTATCAAATCTTCTAGTTTTAAACTACCTCTATAATATGGAACACCAACCTTGATTCCTTCATTTATTCCTTCTAAAGCTCAAACCATCCTCTCTTTTGCGAGCTATACCTCATAAGGACCAACTAGGACTCAAACCTAGGACCTTCTATTTACTTTTGGAGTGCTCTACCAACTAAGCTACTGGTCCCTCTATGTCTAGCCCATCATCAGTTTGGGTGTGGCTTATTTCCAAAACCCCTCATTAAGCCACAGTACAGGGGCTTGGGGCTTCTAGCCTGGCTCTAATACCACATGTGAGCAGCAACTCATATGGACAAGCTAAGACTCAAATCTAAGACTTTTCATTTGTTGTTGAAGTGTTCTACCAACTAAGCTACTAGCCTCTTTATGGCCAATCCATTGTTAGTTTGGTTCTGGCTTATTTTCAACATCTTCCATTGATGGTGGTTTCTCTTGTTGTTCTTCTTCTTGCTAAATTTATTCATCATGATCCATGTCTTCCTCATGACCACCTTGTCTTCTTTATTTATTAGTGATAACCATTGTTAATTATTGAACTTGCCTCTGTATCTCTTATATAGTCTAGTTCATCTGTGAAACATCTCCTTGTCCTCTCACTATTCTTTACTCTTCCAACATTTGAACTTGCTCTAATATTAGATAGTGAACCTAAAAACTATTAAAAATAAAAAAATTACCAATAGGCCAAGATATTGAAACAATAATCAAAATTGACTTGTATTGATTGATTAAAATAATTACAAACCCAAACCATGTTTAAATAAGCCTCAACTTAAAAATTAGAGATTATATGCAAAATTCAAAAAAACTAAAATGTAAAAAAAATGCCTATTTTATAAAGGTCCTGAATTATCCCAAAATATCTTAAACACTGTAATTAGAGTATTGGATGAAATTTAATGGAAGTTGATCTTTGATTCCAAAAATTTACAATTTCTAAAAGTAGAAAAAACCTAAAAAAATAAATAAATCACAATTTTAAACACTCAGATGATCACGTATGGCCTTTAAAAAATATTGAAAAATATTGTTAAGCTGATGGAACATCCTAGGATAGCAACAACCTTTTCAATACGATCATTTTGGTGCATGAAGGAGCTCAAAGGGAGTTATGGGTCAAAATTTATGGCCTCCAGAAGGTTGGCCTATTTTTTTTGCATCAATCACTTGATGTGATAGTTAATAAAGGAGGACTGTGGAAAGAAGGTTTATAGTAGAAAAGACTTCTAATTATGGGACTAGGGTTACCTCAAGATGATATTAATCCTCTCTCCATGAGTACTAGTATGAGTTCAAGACCTTGTCATAGTCTAATATCCTCAAAAAAAAAAATTCTGAATCAAGCATAAGTGTAAATATGACATAAACTCCAAGCCCTCTAAATAAGGTAAAAAACATTTGTTTTTTTTAATCAAAGGGTTGGCCATCAATAGGATTCAAATAATATTATTAACATAGTTTTATTTTCTCAAAGTCAAACTAAACCAAGTTATTATGATGATGCAGTTAACCATGGTGTTTGTTGGGAGGTACTGGCATAATAAATGATGGCATTTGAGAAAAGTGGAACTTGGGAGCTATTTGATCTTCCAAAATATAAAAAGGTGATAGGAGTAAAATGGATATATAAAAAGTTATATGAGTGATGGACAAAAAATTAGGCATAAGGTAAGAATAAAAATCAAAGGATATGCAAAAGTATATGAAATATGCTACAAAGAAACATTTACAATGGTTTCTTGTTTTGATACAGTAAGAGTATTGTTAGAATTGGCAGCCCATAACAAGTAAAAATTTCACTAAATGTATGTGAAGTTAGCATTATTGAAAGGGTTCATTGAGGAAGAGGTATATGTGTAAAAGCTACCTAATTTTGAAGTAAAAGGGAAAGTAGATCTACTATAAAAATTTAATAAAACATTACATTGATTTAAGTAAACTCTTATAGTTTGGTATTCAAGAATCGGAAATTATTTCTAGTATTCACTTACATTGTATGTGAAAAATCAAGGTAGCCAGATAGTAATGGTTTGATTTTATGTTGATGACTTGCTCTTTATAGGTATTAGTTCCAACATGATGTATGAATTTGAGAAAGAAATGATGGAGTTCGATATGATGGACTTTAGATTGATGCATTACCTTATTTAGTGTGGAGGTATATAAATCAATTGCTGCCATATTTATTTGTCAACTAAATTTTGCCTAAAATCTATTAAGATATTTCAAAATTGAAAATTTTAAGGAATTGGAAACTCTATCAACACAAGGTGAAAAGTTGAGCGAAAAAGGTAAGATCAATAGTATGAATGAGACTCAATCTCTCAATCTTCTACGATGGTTAGTAGTCTAATGTATTTAACAACTACTAGATCAAATATTTATTATGCACTAAGTCGTGCTTATGAGAGCTACAAAAGGAATACTTTGGTATATATCAGAGGCATGGTGGATTATGACATTTATTTCACAACATCGAAAAGTTTGTAATCAATTGGATTTTCAAACTTAGATTGGGTTAGTTCAATAGATGATCACAAATCAACTTTAAGGTATTGTTTTAGTCTCGGTGGTAGCATTATAACTTTTAGCTTAAAAAAGTAACTAATTATGTCTGTTTCTAGAATAGAAGGAAAGTATATATCAGCAACATTAAAATGTTGCGAAGTAGTTTGGTTACTAAGAGTTTTTAAAAAATTGCAACAACAATGTAATTCTTCTACTGTTATACATTGTGATAACAATAGTACTACTTAAATAGTGAAAAGCCCTATTTTACATGTTAAAAAAAAATACATATAGATATTATTCATCATTTCGTTAGAGATTGATTCAACAAGGAGAAGTGTAGTTACAGTTTTTTCAAGATAGAAAATCAATTGATAAATATCTTCATGAAAGCAATTCCAATAAATATATTTAGTTCATTGTATAAACAATTACAATTTTTTCTGTTAAACATTAAGGGAAAGAATGTTGAGAAAATTAATGTTTAAACTTTAATATAATAGATAAAATAAACTAAATTTGAACTTATGGAACAGCTACTCTCTTTAAGATTGTAGTGAACTGTGCAATAGTTGTCGTGTTTAAACTACAAGAAGCCGTTAGCTTACAATTAGATTGTTCCTCTTTTGTGTGAGTTTATTTTATTTTTTCCAGTAATCCATTATATTAAATATATTTGTAATAATTTTATTTTTTAACAAAAAAAAAAAAAAAAAGAGATTTTATTTAAAATTGGAAGCAAGTATTCCAAAATATTGTGTGATCCCCTCTTTTCTTCCTACAGGAAAACTTGATCGCCATTTCGAGTAAAAACTCATAGAAATGCCGTTCGAAATATGGGAGAGCTATTTTTGTGTAATATGCGAAGGTTTGGAGGTCACGAGAACACATTTAAACAATGTTGGGTAGAACTTCTTACACAGGTCAATGTATAAATATAACCCAAGTAGAATTTCATACACTTGACAATAAATACTCCAAAATAAAGATGAAAAATAGGTAGAGAAATTATGTAAAAAAACAGAGAAATAAATTCTAATAAATATTTTATATAAAAAAGAGAGAACGAGGATCGATTCTAATCCAAATTGGTGCACTAATGTTACCATCATTCACAAAAGGAGACAATTTTTAAAAATTTCATGTTATGATTCTATACATAATAATTTTCTTAATATGTTAGTTTACATTCGAAAAAATCCCGTCGATTGGAGCAGGGGATCACCTGCTGGAGCGATGGGATTCGGATAAGGACGCCTCGTTATCAACCTCTCGCCGGTGGAAACCGCTGTGACAATTACAGGCTGCACATATCATGGCTCCATTGGTTCCCGTTCCCCGCTGGCCATGAATTCCCCACATCCATCAAGCGCATACCCACCAATGGAGGCAGCATGATTCTTTCTGCATTCTCTGTACTTCACACTTTTCCTCGACGCACTGCCATTAGATAACTTTTTATCATTTGCTAATGCTACATCTCTCTGTTAATCTTCTGACGGATTCATTGATTTATTTGTACTGGGGTGTCTGATCAAAGGTATATCGAAAGGGAACTAGGCTATTATCCGGCCAATGCCTTAGAAGATAAATTGATCAACAATTTCACAACTTCGTACAATTTGCTAAGGCTCCTGCTCTCTGTTTGACTTCTAACGGCCTCATTTCTTCTACAGCTTGCTTTTCAGACGCAATGGTCTCCTAACTTAGATCTCTCATCTGATAGTATATATGACTGGACGGGTGGTTGAGGGGATTGCCATGAGATAAAACTGTAACCCTTAATTCGACCATGCCCAATTTTCTTCGCTGAACCAAAACATTTACTTATATTTCTCCAACAGCTTTTGTGACTTCTAATTCCTATCCTTTTTCTCATTCATCCTATAGTTTTTCTCTTTTATAAACCGTTGTTAAAATTGACAATACACCGTATTTCCCAATGTCATATTCAGGCGAGTTAACTGTTAATCCAGGACAACTATTTTTCGTCAAAATAATCCATACTTTTCTAGGGTTGCGGAAACTGTAGCACATCCAAAGTAGTTTGACAGTTGATTGGACCGGAAAATAGGTACCCTTATGTGTCCACATCTTTCTGGTGACTTATGGTTAAGGTCTAATAGTTGTCCTTCAATTGTAGTAGGAATTAACAGCTCTCTTATTATTGTTGTATTTCTCGAAAGATCTAGTCCGGCAAGGACTCAAATGATTGCTCTGGGTTATCATGGTTGGTAGTGAAGAACAAGAATGATTGATTAGAAAGAAAAATGATGTAAATGGAACGTTTTGTTGCTCAACCACCACACCTAGCAAGTCATATTCTTTATATCTGTGGCCATTGTTGAAGAATCCATCATCATATGCACAGTAGTTCCATCACTAGAGAAAAGTAGTTTTGGAAAAGAAAAATTGTTGTTGCATATACGCAGTTTTCTATTTAAAGATAGAATGATAAAAGTAAAGCATATATTTTCAAAAGAGAAATGTTCAAAACCTTATTGTTTATGAGAGGTACAATTGTCATAACCTCACCTTTTTATGATTATAGCTTTATTTTTTAATTGTAAAATTTATATTTTTTTATATATCATATTTTAATATATAAAATAGAAATTTAATAAATCATTATAAAAATATATAAATTATTTTAAACTTTTTTTAAATGATAAACAATTATCTTTGAAAAGTAATATTAAATTAATAATTATCATCAATAAATTTTTTTAACATGTATTATAGACCATCAAATTTAATATATAGAACCCACAAATTTGATTCACAGCTTAATAGCTAACTATCATCATTCTCACCGAATTTAACTAAATCTAAATTTGCAGAATAGATTTGCTTAGATTTATACTACCAATTCAATCAACATGAAAATGATTTCATGTTTTAACTTTTTCTATAATAGAAAACACGATTGGACTGATGAATTAATGGCCGACACGATGAGTAGTATTTGTCACTTGCAACTAGTACAATAGTGACCCAGTTTATTATTGTTTATAATTTATATTTTTTTGGGTAGTACTACTGCATATTAAATGGTTAGTTTTTTTTTCCAACGTAGAACCAAGAAACATCACATTCAAATTTTTTATTTTTAATATAATAATTATTTTAAAAAATCATAAATATAGTATTTATAATTTAAATAAATTTCATGTTACATTTTGAAAATATTAATTGTTGAATATTATATAAAATAATCAATATTAACAATTAATTTTTTTAACATTTTATATATAAAATCAAATAAATAATATTATTTTTATATAAAAAAATAATTTTATTTATATTAAAAAAAATCAAAATTCTATTAAAAATTATGTGAATAAACTTACGAAATCTTCATGATTTAAATTTGAAAAATTAACATAGATATCTATATAATAATAACTATTTTCTCATATATATTTCATACAAACAAAAAATATTTAATAATATTTTAGTAATAAAAAGTTTTCAATTTTTTTACTACTCATAATATAAATAAACATAGTTTTAACATTTTTCTAAAATTATTTTATATAATCTTATTACAATTAAATAGATTTCAGGTATATGTAAATAATTTTTTTTATAAATATTTATCAAGTCTAAAATAAATATAAAATAGTAAATGATATTTAATATTTTAATAATAAATAAATATTTTATCTGTAAATCCCTCAATCTTGCACCTACAATTCCATTTGTAACTTTTGGCTTGGAGTAGATTGATGTTGTGCACAATAATGTAGATTAGTTCTCATCCAAATGTAATATCTATGATATCACTAACTTTTTCCTAATACTTTGAGTTATTCATGCATGGATTACAGAGCCTTGGCAACCAATTTTGAATTGTTTGAAATCTATCCTAACACTAAAGTTTCAATCATTATAGTGCTTGATCTTTTGTAGGACAAAGAAGTGATTCAAGAATCTCTATGGAGCTTAGATCAACATCCTCTTTTAATGAGTTCAGAGTTTCTAATGTTGAATCCATTCACATAGTACTTTAAAGCTAGACATATTTGCGATCATCTCCCACATCTCCCTTTGAAGTTTTGGGTTTAACTTTGTTATAAGACCACTAGAAATACCATAGGTGAATTTTAGTTAACAAACCTTATCACTACCCTATTTTTACACATAAATTTTACAGGAATGTTTGTCAATTTTGATATATCCTAGGATCTACTTGCAAGTTGAAGACCAACCCTGAAGTCAACCTATTGACTATCAGAGCCTTCCTTTTTATTTCTATTAATATTTTGATACTGGTCATTTAATTATATACTATAATAGATCCAAGAAAAAGAGGGATACATATTGATGGAATGATGCCCTCCCTAATCTTCATACCATGAAGAAAGTTGTTTGTAAGAGTGTTACCTCTGATTCAACTTCAGAGATATTTGATGATGCAGAAAAGAGGCCAAACTTTTGGAGGCCATAAATTTTGATCAGGAGCTCCATTAGAGTCCATGTTCATGCCAAAATGAGCATCACAAAAAAAAATTGGTGTAACCATAAACCAATTTATCTAGTTGTTGATGTTTTAGATTTTTTCTAGGCCATACATGACTATCTGATGGTCTAAAATTGTAGTTTAATCTTAATTTTGTTATTTTTCTAACTTTATAAATTGTTTTTTTGCATAACTAGACTTAAAACTCAGCTGATATTTGTCTACAAATAGGTTAATTTTAATGTTTAGTTTATTTTTGGATATTTTTAGAGACACACGTGCCTGAATATAAAACTTGCTAAAAATAATTGCTCCTAAAAATAATAGGTTGAGTTTTATTACTTTTAGAGTCCCAAATTTTTGCATGTCAACTCTAATTTTGAGTTGAGGTTTATTTATGGATGGTTTTTAATTATTTGATTTATTTAATATGAATCAATATAGTTTATTTATTTAGAACATTTGTCTATTGATATTTTATTATCTTCATAGTACTCAAGTTTATTATTTGGTAGCAGATCAAGTTTAATTCTCGAAGGCATGAAAGATGGTGAGAGGATGAGGATGAACCACACAGATGACCCAAACTATGTAAAAGATAGAAACTCAAGTGGAATAATTAGCAAAGATCATTGGCAAGCAAATACAAAGTAAAATAGAAGATGATGTCAAGAATGACATAGATCATGAATATGAAACTACACAAAAGAAGGATGAATAAGAACAACTGTCATCAATGGAAAAGAGGATGGTTATAGCTTTATAATGAAGGAATGAAGGAATCAATGATAAAGTTCTATATTATGAAGGAAGTTTAGAACCATAGAATTTGATAGATTGGATTAATAGCATGGAGAAGTTTTCTAAATCAATAACTATGAGAGAAGACAAGAAGGTAAGGTTTGAATTCACAATTTAATAAAGGGTCATGCAATGATTTGGTGGGATCACCTACAAAAACAAAGACAAAAAAAGGTAAAGAAAAGATCAACTAATGGAAAAATATAGGGGAGAAGGTGAGGGAGAAATTTCTTCATGTGAATTATGCATAAATCCTATACAATATATTCGAATAATTGAGGTAGAAGGATTAAAGTATACAAGCATATACAAATAATTTTTACAAGATTTCTGAATGGGTGGATCATGAAGAAACAAAAGAATAGATGGTGATAAGGTAACTAAATGGTTTGAAGTTTTTTATCTAATATTAATTAGTCATGTATATAATACTTTACATGGAGGAAGCTTATCAATTTGATTTCAAGGTAGAGGATACAATAAAATAGATATAATTTTAGAAGAACATCTATTGAGCCAAGAAGAGGACAATCCCCTCCAATAATAGGATGAGGTGTATTTAATGTAGATAGAGGTGGGTTTAACACCACTAGAATAGAATCATCACATGGTGAAGATAGAAAAGAAGATAATAGATAAGGGTTTCAATACCAGTAAAGAGAAAAATGATTTAAGAGAGGACAAAGCTATGGCGATGGTAGAGGATGGCTTCTAAATCAATTTAGACCTTATGTTTTTTATAGATGTGGAGAATAAGGCCATAGAGAGTTGAGTGTGCACATTACCAAGATCAAGAAAGCAGGCATGAAAACCTCCCAAGAGTGAATTTAGGTAAAGATGAAACAAAAGAGTAAAATATTGAACTTGTAGTAATATATATTAGATAAAATATCGTGATGATAGGAAAATCGATTGATATAAGAAAATAACATTTAGATATTAAATAAGGTGGTGAGGTACGGTTTTGAAAAAATATATTTCAAACAAGGTGTACATGATGAGGTAAAATATGCAAAGAAATTATAGATAGTGATAGTCATAAAAATATGGTTTCTAAGGACATCATTGAGAAACTAGGTTTGGAGTACAAAAAAGATCATAATACTTATAAGATTTCATGGTTTAAAAAATAGAATGATTTTATAGTAGATAAAAAGTGATTAATTAATATTTTTGTAGGTAAAACCTACAAGGATGAAATATGGTCTGATGTTATGCCAATAGATGCATGCCATGTGTTATTGGGAAGGCCATGGTAGTTTGATAGAAAAATAATTTATGATGGATCAAAGAACACATATGAAGGTAATTTTGGTGTCTTAAAGAAGTAGGGGAAGTTGAGAACATGCTCAATGTAAAATAACTTATCAAAGACATAAATATGATAAGTTGTTGTTATGCATTAGTACCAAAGAAAAGAGACACATAAATAATGAAAATACAAGTAGATGCAGTAAGTGTTGAAATAATATGAAAATGTTATAGCTGATATGTTTCCAGATGGTTTATCACAAAAGAGAGATAATCAACATCATATTTATTTGATTCTAAGATCATCTCTACCTAATCAAAAAACTTATAGGATGAGTCCAATAGGTCACGCATAATTAAATGAACAAGTTACTAAATTAGTGAGTAAGGGTGTAGCAAAGGAGAGCATCAGTCAATGTACAACACCAACATTGCTAACTCCAAATAAATATGGAGGGTGGAGGACTTGTATGGATAGTAGAGAAATAAATAAAATTATAATCAAGTATATGTTTCATATACCTCATTTAGATGATATGATGGATGTCTTTGCAGGAGAAAAATATTTTAAAAGAATAATCTAAAGAGTTGACACTATCAGATTTAGATTCATGAAGAAGATGAATGGAAAAAAACATTATAGAATAGATATGGTTTATATGAGTGGATGTTTATGCCATTTAGCTTATCTAATACACCTGACACATTTATGTTAATGATGAATTTAGTGCTACAATAATATAGTGGTAAGTTTATTTTTGGTTTATCTTGATGATATTATAATATTTAGTAAGAATAAATAATATCACTTATAACATTTGAGAATGGTATTATAATTGTTTATAAAAGATAAACACTATGCTAATTCGAATATGTGTAGGTTTTTGCAGAATAATATGATATTTTTGGGAATTGTAGATTCAACAGATGGTGTAAGAATGGATGAAGAAAAATTAAAGTCAATTTTGAGTTGCCTATCCCAGTAAACATCATAGTCATAATAAATTTCAATTATTTATAAACTTTTTATATAAATTTCATAAATAATTTTAGTAATCTTGTTGCACCAATATCAAATTGTATGAGAGGATGAAAATTTACATAAATAAGGGTAGCAATGAAAAGTATTGAGTTATTTAAGAATAAAATTACAAAAAACTATATTTTAGCATTATCATATTTTAGAAAAGCATTTGAGGTTTTTTGTAGTGATTTGTTTCTAGGAATTGGTGTTATGTTGAGTCAATAATAAAATCCATTAACAAATTTCAGTGAGAAATTGAATGAGTTAATAACAAAGTATTGTATGTTTGATTTTTAACTTTATGTCATTGTATAATCATTAAGACACAACAATAATTAACTCATGCATAAGGAATTTATCATATTTGCTTATCATGAGGATTTTAAGTATGTGAACACTCAAAAGAAGTTAAATAATAGGCATGCAAATTTAGTGTCTTTCTTACAGGGTTATAATTTTGTGTTGAAGTATAAATTAGGAAAAAATAATTAGGTAGCTTATGTTTTGACTAGGTGAGTGAGTTTGATAACAAATATGGCATGTGAAGTAGTTAGATTTAAATTTATTAAAGAAGCATATGATACTAATCTTGGTTTTAGCAAGATCACTGAGCAATGCAAGAATTCATTGATAGGTGATAAAAGTAATGTTTATTATTAGTATCATATATAAGATGGTTATTTCTTCAAATGTAAAAAAATATGTATTTAATTTACGTCTCTAATATTTGATATTATAAGAGAATTGCATAGTGGAGATTTTCCTAGACATTTTGGTAAGATAAAGACAATATCTTTAGTGAAGGAAAAGTATTATTTTTCCAATGTTTAAGAAAAATGTGACTATATGTTTTAAGGTTTACGATATGTCAGGTGGCGAAAAGACATGCCTAAAATATAGGGTTGTACACGCCACGACTTGTTCGAAGAGGATGATAGATAGATTTGAGTATGGCTTTTGTGTTGGGTTTACCAAACACTCAGATAGGTAATGATTAATTTTTTTTTATTATAGACAAGTTTTCTAATATAATTTATTTCATTAAATATAAGAAAACCAATGATGCCACTAAAGTTGCATAATTATTTTTTTGAGGATATTGAGATAATTGTATGGTATTCCAAAAACCAGTACATTAGATAGGGACATAAAAATTTTAAGGCATTTTTGGTGGACATTTAACATGGAAGATGGGGATTAATATAAAATTAAATAGTACATACCATGCCCAAAAATATGGATAGATAGAAGGTGGATATATGATCTTTGCAAATTTGTTCAAATGCAAAGTTGGAGACAAACCCAAATAATAGGACTTGATTTTAACACAAGCTAAGGTTGCATGTAATACTTCAGTGAATAAATCAATAGGAAAATCAAATATTTTATATTTTTTTTGGAGAAATAATATGAATTTTTTATATTTGGTAAAAATACCAGTTGTAGAACTAGTTAGTGATGATGCATAATTATTTGTATAACATATACAATAGTTACAAAAATAAGTCAAAAGAATGTTGTAGGAAAGTAATGATAAGTATAATCAATAGTATATTCTATAATAATTTAAAGAATATCATAAGAAGGATAATTAGTAATGGTTTACTTGAGGAAAAAAAAATTTCTAAAAGACACATATAACAAGTTGAAGTACAAGAAAATTGGACCATGCAAAACTGTGGAGAAAATTAATGATAATGCTTATGAGGTGAGTTTACAATATAATTTTAATACCTTTTATTATTTAATGTTTCATATTTATATGATTTTCATGGAAAAAATGGTTCAGGTGAAGAAGACTAAGAAGTATATTAACAACAACATGTGCCAAAGAAGAAGAAAGAAAAGATAGTGTAGGTTCTAAAAAAAAGATAATTAACACATGGCAAGGAAGTTATGACAAGTATTTAGTATAGTGGAAATGATTATGAAAGGAAGCGAACACTTGTATTACAAAATTGGAACAATAATGATATTGATAAGAATAAATGAAAATAGTACAAATAGAGTAACTCATAGGAGTTGAGTTATTTTCAACTAGAGGAGAACGATACATAAAATGAGACGAAAAATTTGATCCATAGCTTCATTCGATCCCATGTTGATGCTAAAATGACTGTCTTGAAAACTTTGGTGTAGACATAACCTATTTTTTTATTATGGATGTTTTAAACATTTTTTGGAGGCTATGAGTGACCATATGAGGGTTTGATATTGTAGTTCAATATTATTTTTGGTATTTTTCTAATTTTATAAATCGTATATTTTTATAACCAAACTTGAACTTCAGTTGATATTCATATAATAAGATAATTTTATTATTTAGTTTATTTATGAAGATTTTTAGAGTTGTGCACACTTACATGTAAAATTTACTAGAAATAGAAGCTTCCAAAAATAACATGTCAAGTTCCACTATTTTTAGAGTTTTGAATTTTGGAATGTCAACTCTAATTCTATGTTGAGGATTATTTATGTATGGTTTGTAATTATTGAATCATTCAATAAGATTCAATATAGGGTATTATTTTAGAAGCTTTGCCTATTTGTATTTTATTATCTTGATAGTATTTGGGTCTATTATTTCATGTCCTTAATATAATTGAGGTTATTTTTGATTTAATGAATGAAAAATAGGAGAAACACATTTTTGGAATTAGTCGATGAATTCAATGTAGAACAACTGGTAATAATATAGAAATGAAAAGATGATTATGTTTTGATGGAAATTTTTCATTATATTAACTCGATCGAAAGTTTTATCCCCTTCTTCCCAGATTTGCAAATCAGAGAGAAGAAGGATTAGACCAAAGTATGTAGGGAAAAAAGGGAAGTCATAAAAAATTTCAATCCAAATAATATTATCTGACACTCCTCTAAAGGAGATAATCAAGGTAGACTACATGGTGGAAGCTACATTTTTATAATTTACCATGTTGTTGATGGTTTGCTAAATTTATGGTGGATGGTTTGTGAATAGTTTGTTCACCATTCCTAGATTGTTAAAAGAAGGTTGGTTGTTGGATGGTTAATAGTTCATTATTTAGTTTTTTGTTCTTGTGTGCCTAGCTTTGCATCCAAAGGGGTTTCAAGTGAATTTCAATGTTTCATCTTATTGGCTAATATACAAGGCTTTAGAGCTTTTCAAAATTCATTTCAAAACCATAACTAACAAATAAATAAATTATTTGGAAATAGAGATAAAAATATTGAGTTTATAATTTATTTGTAATAATGGAAGATATATAGATCTTCAAAAGACAAAAAATTTATGGGTTTTGTATTAAGAAAACAAGAAGCTTAAATTATGTGTAAGACATAAAACATTATCAAATACATTTTTAAGATCTTGTAAAAATGAAATTATCCTCATTACTCTATTTCAAAGTTAAATTTTAAAATGATATAGAAAATAATAAGCTTTTGGGTGTCCATTTCACTAATTAATATTTGAGGTTAAACAATGGTGTATTATAGTAGAAAAAACACTCTAATAAGAGTAATCAGGGATCAACTATGAAAAATAGTACAATTGATTGTGACACTAATAGGAACTCAATTATTTATCTCTAAATGTTTGGATGAATTATTTAATTTTCTTTATAGACTATTAATATATTGATGATAATAATAAAATCTAAACACATTTTTAGAGTATATCAAGATTCCTAGATGCGCTAAGATGGATATAAATTTATATTTGTCTTAATTTCAAGCAAAAGTTTTATTAGTGGGGTGAAAGAAATATTACAAAAGTAGAATTAAAATATGATAAATAACCATAGGTGTATTATACTTAACTAGGACAATATTACTTGTAAGAAAATTAATTGAATGATTCATAATAGTAAAATTATATATCTAAGAATTGAGAGTAGAATAATAAAATCCACAATAATAATTATCAAAAGAATAAAATACATGAGTATAATGACTAAACCACTTTGAGAGGGAAACCTTTAGAACAATGAAATAATAAAAAAATTAACAATATGATGATAAAATACTAACCACTATCTCTTATATATTATATAATTAGCAATGGTTATTCTATACGCTAACCATAATAATAACATTAAGAAATGAAAAAAGACAATATGAAGGTTTCTAAACCACAATTGGGCCATAAACATCCCTAGACACATGATAAGTTAAGGTCATAACCTGCCCTTCCTATTCAAAGTAACATTATCCTAAATGTTGAATCAAATGAAGATATTGCTAGATGATTGCTTCATCCTCCCATGTTCCATCTTCATAATGTAGGTTCATCCATTTGTTCCAATACTCCTTAATCACGCTGGCATGTAGTTTTTTTGTGTACATTTGAAGGATCTCTTCTCGTTTTAGAATTCCCTAGCCTTATTCATCTAATTTAGTTAGCTCAGTTTGAGTGTAAACTCTATGTATAATTACCTTCTTCAAGCATAATACATGGAATTTAGGATATATATGAGTGGATGGGAGTAATCATAGATTTTAAGCTAAACTACTAATTTTCTAGAAGATCTAATAAGGACCATAATACTTAGGTGATAGTTTATTATCCTTTTTCTCTTGATTCAAAGATATCTATATATATGGATACAAAAACATAAAGACCAAATCACCTATGTCAAAATGTTGCTCACTATGAAGGTGATATACTTGTTTCTTGATTTGATTTTGTGCCATTACAAAATTCTCTCATAAACTGATTAGTACCTCCTGTTGATCATAAATGTGTTCCTGAAGATATTGAAGCTTAGGATGAACAATAAAAGCTGAAATGTTATTGTTAAAAGAGGTCACCCATATAATTACATAAAGGGATACATCCTCAAATAAGTTTGAAAATAAGTGTTATACCACCATTCAACAAGTGGTAGCCAATGAATCGATTTGTCCTTTTCAACAGAAAAAAATAAATAATGTACTATTCTAGTTATTTGTTGACTACCTCTATTTATCCATAAAATTGAGGATGATAGGATTAGATATAATACAATTGGGTTCACAAACATGCAAATAATTTAGTGAAAAAATTACAATAAAATATAGGATCTTAGTCACTCACAATGATATATGGAGTACCATGTAATTTTTGAACTATATTGAGTAAAAAAAAAGCTACTATATTGGTAACAAATGGATGTGATAATGACCAAGCAAGTGCATATTTGGAAATTCAATCCATAACTACCATGATAATATTTTTACCCTTAGAATATGGTAACACTGTAATGAAATCCATGGAAACCTCTTCCTAATGTTGGTTAAGGATGTATAAAGGTTAGAAAATACCAGGGGTCTTAATGGTTTCACCCTTGTTTACTTGGCATACCATGCATTTATCCATAGATTTATGTGCATCCAACTTGATTCAATCCCAAAATAAATCTTTCTTGATTGTATGACATTTTTTACAAAAAATTAGAGTGACCACCAAGTAGAGAGGCATGAAGTTCCTGAAGAATTTTTTTTTTGAGGAGAGAATGCTTACAAATGTATAATCAATGTTTATACTTAAATCTATTATCCTCTCATGTAATTATTTTAAATTCATTATAGCTTTCTGAAGATTATGAATCTAATAGTTGTATGTACTATCATTCTCACATTTTGATCTTTCTTCCTATATCAAATCTATTTGCCAAATGGTCATGGTGCATAATAGTGCATCAAGTGATTCATCCTATTTGTAGAGGGTATCTGCCACCACATTCTTTTTTTACTTTATTATACACAATTTAAAAATAATATCATAAAATTTTATTTACCCATTTTAATTATTCTTAAGATGATAATCATTGTTTGAAAAAATATATGAGGCTATGATGATCACTGTTTACCTGAAAGTGATGACTCATTAGAAAAGTTCTTTATTGCTTCACTACATGAAGAATATCCATCATCTATTTTTCATAGATTGGTTTGATTCTATTTTTCCTTGTATTTGATGTATTTAAAATGACAATTGTTTTCCTTCTTACATAATTAAATCCCCCATACTATATCCTAATGCATCGCATTCCATAATAAGAGTTTTTAAAAAATCAGGAATAGGCAAAACCATAGTTTTGCACATAGCCATTTTAAATTGTTTGAATTCCTTGGTAAATGAATCAATACATTTTAAGGATTATTTATTCAAAAGTGAGGTGAATGGGAATGTATTTTTACCATAAATTTTGACCAACCTTTGATAGTAACTAGTTAACCCCAAAAATTGTAAGAGGTTGTTTAGGATCTTGGGAACCTGCGACTCCATCATTGATTAGATTTTTTTAGGATAAACATTAACTCATTCATGTGAAATAATATGACTCAAATAATTCACCTATTTGACACCAAAATCACATTTGGTGGGTTTGACATAAAGTTGATTTTCTTCGATAATCGTATGTACTTGTTTCACATGAATCAAATGGTCTTCCCAATTTTTGCTATAGATGAGGATATCATTAAAAAACAATAGTAAAAATTTTATCAATAATTTCATAAAAAAAATATTCATCAAACTTTGAAATGTAGATGGTACATTTAAGAGGCCAAAATTCACAACTATATATTTGTAATGGCCTTCATGAGTTTTGAAAGCTATTTTAGGTATGTCCTCATCACTAATGATAATTTGATGATATCAAAAGTGAAGGTATAACTTGATAAAATAAATAACACCATGAAATTCATCTAATTAAACATGAATTACTAGAATAGGAAAGTTATCTTTAATGGTGTTGTTTTTGAGTTCTCTATAGTCTAGGCACATCCTCTAAATATCATCTTTCTTCCACACCATGACCATCGCAGAGGAATATTCACTTTCATAGTGTTAAATGATTACTACCTCCATCATATTTTATACCATATTTTAAATTTTAATCTTTTAAAAATAGGGATATCTATAGGGTCATATATTAGGTGGTGTAATTCCTAGAATTATCCTCATAGTATGATAATGTACATGACATGGAAAAAGTTCTTTTGGAATGCCACTAAAAATAATAGATTTGTCATCTAACAATCATTACAAATAATGACGTGTAGAATCCTTAGTTGGTTTAACTTCTATGGAAAATATGTGTGCCACAAATCCTTCTGAACCTTTTTCTAGAATCTTTATCATCTGGTGGGAACTAACTAGTTTTGGAGATTTAACCTATAATCCATGTAGTTAAAAGGTCCTACATTTTTAATGGAAATTTATAAATATTTTATAAAAATTCATCTCAAAAGTGCCAAAGTGGTCAGCCACTACACTGCTAAAAAATTTCAACTCCTCCCATAGGAATAACAAACATTAGGGAATATAACAAGTAGTCTCCCATATCAATATTAATGCTATGGTATTTTCAAAAATAGATTACTATAACACCATTTGTAGTCATGACTTATAAGTCTAGATCTAGGTAAATTAAATAGTTTAAATGTGTACCTAACTTACTTTTTATGAAGTCATATGTATTCCTGGAGTCAACTAACATATTCACCTTTAGTTTCTTCCTGAAACATACAACCTTAAGATTTTGAGGATTACTAATACTAGAATGTGAATGACAAGAAATAGTAGGTTTAAAATATTTAGATTCATCCTTAGGTTCATCCAATCTGCCCATGAAACATCCTCGTATTCTTCCTCCTCATTGGAAACATCAATGTAAAACAAGTTATTTTTAGAACATCGATGTAATTTACTCCATTTCTTATTAAAACCAAAATAGAAACCTTTCTCGTTCTTTTATTTCACTTACTAAGGTTTCAATCTATTATGTTGTGGAAATGATAGTGATGGGAAGGTATATGCATAGACATTGGTGTAAGGTATTCCTTTGATAATCTCTTTTTCATTAAGAAATCATGCCCTTAGTATGTCCTCAGATATAGTACAAGGATGGAACATGTGAACCTCTAATTGAATTATATATTTGAGGCAACCCAAAAATAAGTCGGTTATATTTTCCTCAACTATTTATGTTATAAATAAGGAATGATTCTAAAAATTAAGAATGTATTCCGTTATAGTACTAGTCTAGCATAACTTGGATAACTAACTAAATAAATTTTCAAAGATATTATTGTGATAGTGGACCTATAACTTCTCAAAAAATATTGACCATGAAACTAGTGAACCTTTATTTATTTTTGAATAATCAGCCAATAATACCAAATAAACAGCTCAAGTTCTAGATATAGAGAGGTCATAACAATTTTTTTGTGAACATAGAGTTTGTTGTAGATAAAATAAATTTTCAATTTGAATGAGATCTATGAGTGGATCATAACCATCAAAATTTTATATTTCTACATCTAGTAACATGAACTTATGGATAGGATTGGTGTTGGTATTGTTTAGAGGAGAAGAGCCAAACTAAAATAGTGGAGAGTTATTTTTAGTGCTTGAGCTAACAAGTTAGACAAATGCATAATTTTTTGTACAATTGATCCATTTGAAGAAATTGAATGTACTGATGTTATTATTCAACAAGTAGTGAATATATACAAAATAAAAATGGTTATCCACTTGAATAACCAATGATTTAACTATGAACTACATCACTAATAAAATAGTTGACACGTAGTTATCTCTAATGTTAAAAAATGTAATATATATCAAATTATGCTAACATTCCCCCTTTATTACATTTTTTTACAAATGTACCCCAGAATAGATAAAATTTCACCTTTCTAAGAGACTTGGTGAGTATATTTGCTATCTATGAATCCATCAGGTAGTAATGAAGTTGAATGTGGTGGTTCAAGACTTTTTATTTGATGTAATGACACTAAACCTTAATGTGTTTGGTTCATTCATGAAATACTATATTCTTCACAAATTTCAACACACCTTCATTGTCACATAATAGAATGTGTGGTTGATCATCAAGAATCTCCATATCAGATAGAATGTGACATATCCATATTTATTTTCACACAACTCCTTGTGTGGCATGACACTCTACCTCAGTGGATGAGAGAGCAACTACTGATTATTTTTTATACATCCATGAAATGGGTCTAGATCCAAGATCAAAAATGTATCTTGAAGTAATTTTCCTATAATCAATAGATCTAGCATACTCTGAGTCAGTGTATCCTTGAAAGAATAACTAACTATTCCTTTTGTATTCTAGACTATACTCAATTGTATCTCAAACATATCTTGAAACATGTTTTACTACAACCTAGTGACATTTATTTGGTTCCTACATAAATCTAGAGAGATGGATCATAACAAAACATATATTTGGTCTATTGTAGGTCAAGTAGATGAGACTCCCAATGAGATGTCTATAGAGAGTTGCATAGACTTAAGGGGAATCATAGCATTGAAAGAATTGTAAATATTTCTCCATCAGAGTTAAAAGAGGTTTACAATATGGCATTATATACTTCTCCAGGAGGATCTTGGCATATTTCATCTGGGAGATAAAAATGTGATTTTATTTATGCCATATCTCCAAGCCAAGACAATTATGTAGTAGCTCCAAATCATTCATATCGAAGGATTTCTTTGGGTCATTATTTACTACATCAACAAGATCATCTAAACTACCATTGATCAAAATATTATCCACATACAAGACAAGAATGACAATATTTATACCCACCTGCTTGATATACATATTAGAATCAGATGGGCTATGAATGAAACCATATTAAAATAGGTGATCATCTATTTTTATGTACCATGTATGAGGTGCTTATTTAAGTCCATAAAGTGACTTAACTAAACAACATACCTTTTTTGGATGTTTGTCATCAATGAAACCTTATAGTTATGTTACGTATACTTCTTCTTGCAGATCACCATTTAGGAAAGTACTCTTGACATTCATCTACTGAAGATTCCATCCATACTATGATGCCAGTGCACAAATAATTCTAATTGTCTTGATCTTCACAGTGGGTACAAAGGTCTCCTCATAATCAATGCCTTCTTGCTGAGCATAACCCTTTAAAACAAGTTATGTTTTATATTTGTCAATGGATCGATCTACCTTATAATTTATTTTAACAATCCATGTGTAGCCAATGGATTTTTTCTATAGGTAGATCAACATGTTCACACGTCATATTTTTTATGAGGACATCATATTCAGCATCCATGGATTTCTTCCACTGAGGTTGACTTAAGGCCTCTTGAACTGTCTCTAGTTCAGTGCTGTCAACTACTAAACTCATGAGTGTAAGATTGACTTCATGTCTTACTTATCTTCCTGTTGAAACTCCTAATGAAGTGTCTAGAGGATAGCTTAGGTATGATTCCTTGAATGTGGAATCTAGCCATTTAAGTCATCAATGTAGTTGTTGATTTGATGAAGAACAACCTTGTAGATTACTAAGATCAATGAAAAATTATCCATCTTATATCTCACCTTATTCATGATCATCATCTAACTTTAGTAAACATCTATAAGAGGTAGTTTAGACTATCTCATTTTGTGCCAATGAGTCAAATGATGATTTGTCATATACCGCATCATGAATTTCCTAAATTTTCTTCATCTCAAGATCCATGACATGGTATGCTTTAAAGGTAGTGCTATAACCCAAGAAAATATACCGGAGGGACTTTGGTTTGATCTTCTTTCTCTTTTTATTTTGGACATGTATATAAGAGGTATAACCAAATAATCTAAGATGGGAAATCAATGGTTTACAACCACTCCATACCTCTTAAAATGTCTTGTCTATTTATATATTTATTTGTTCTCTATTGAGAAGATAGAAAACCATCTATATTTCTTCTACCCAAAATTCTACCATCAAATTTACAGTGGATAACATGTAACAAGTAATCTCCATGATTGAGTGATTACATGATTCTACTATTTCATTCTGCTAAGGTGTAGATGGAGCAGTCAGGTGCTACTTGATACCGTGTTACTTTAAGAATGCAAAGAACTCTTTTTATGTAAATTCCCACCCTTGATCTGAATATAGGAGTTGAAGTCACTTCCCAAACTATGTAACAACACGTTGATCGAAGGCCTTTAAATGTGTAAGGGTTCCACTCTTCCTTTTGAGAAGAACACCCAAGTTTTGTGGTAAAAATCATCAACAAATAATTAAAAGTACCTGAATCTTCAAAGAAATGAATGGAACTATAACAAGTCATTCCTTAACATGACAGGAACTTGGCCCAAATGAAACCTGGTGTTGTTTTCCCATAAGACAACTAGGATATATTGGTAAAGAACAAGAAAGATTAGGAATTCCACATACCATTGCCTTAAAATTAAGATTGAAGAGGGAACCAATAGATAGATGCCCATAGCAATAGTGCCAAAGTGTAGTAGATTCTATCGTAAAGGTAGTAATTGTAACTTCACTTGTTGATACTGCATCTAAGGCAAATAACTGATCCTTTATGAAGGCTCTAGCAAGACCCTGAGCTTCTTGAGAAATGAGATAGGATTTTATGCTTTTCTATACTATAAACTCTAATTTTATCTTGTAATTCAAAATATGATTGATAGATAAGAGATTTGTTAACAAACCAGGGACATAGAGTAACTATGTGAGAACACAACATCTTGTCTCGAGAAGAATGGTGACACATCCAATTCCTTCTACAAAATACTCTTTATCATCAACAATTCAAACTTGATCTCCATTTAGGTGAGTTCTTAGCAACTCAAAGAGTTATTTATATGTAGTCATGTGCTTGCTGGCATCAGAGTCTATCAATCAAACTTTATTCACTACTATCAAGGTTTGGGAGACTAGTATAAGCTCATCATGGGCTCTATATGATTCTTCTTCTACTATTTCATCAGTAGATGCATTCTCCTCTTACTTTTGTTCTATTACATGCCCCTTTTGTTTCTATTATTGAGGATGTTTCTTATATTTTTATGAATCTTCTTTATTAGATGGGCCCTCTCGGCAGGATTAGCTTTGAGCTAAGGAACTATACTATCAATGATTAGTATCATGCATATGGGTTTTTCTAATGTAACACCATCACTTTAGCTTCTCAGTCTTATAATATTGATGTTGTTGTGGCTACTTCAATGGTCCTTTCTTGAATTATAGACCTCATTACTTGTAGATTAGGGCTTTGTCCTTAATTTATTTGTTCATAGACGATATTGCTTCCTCTTATTGAATTAAATTGATAAATTCTTCAAAATACACTACTTCATTGGTAATGTTGAGTGTTGTAATGAATATGTGAAACTTAGGGGGAGATATCTCAACATGATTAGAACCAATACCTTATCCTCAATCTTTTATCTAAGTATAACAAGTTTTTCTCAGATATTTATAACCCGGTGTAAGAACTACTCAACCTTTTCTCCTGATTTCATGCTGAGTGTATCAAGTAACGATTGCAGAAGAAGGATTATTATCTCGTTCTTTACCTCATAAATTGTGAAAAAAATGTCCCATACCTCTTTTTATGTTTTTGCATCATCAACATGTGGTTAAACTTCATCAATAATATTAAGAGTTTTCATCATGAGTACTTTCACATCAGACTTATTGAACTTCTTTTGCTCGTCAAGTTTGGTAGGATAGGTTACTATTATAGTGATGATGCCTTATAACTCTTCAAAATGAAGAATCATATACATCTTCATTTTACAAGTGGAAAAATATGGCCCTTTCAAGAATTGGCCATCTGACAATAACAACTTTAGTGCAAACATTTTCTAAAGTTTTCCTCACTTATGCAATAAAATACAATCCAAAACAAGACTGTATAGCTTCAAAGTTTCAAAATTTTTGTATTTTATTTGTTTACAAAGATGTGTACATTTTTTTAAAGGTTTGACACAATTTTTCTCAACAATGATATGTTGGAGAAAGATGGGATCTGTATGCTCATGTAGACAAACATGGACACTTGTGGGGTTGTTCTTCACATTCATCATCTACATCATAGCTTTCGTTGAGCTTTATACAAATATTCTAAGCCTAACACTTCACATCAAATAGGGAATAGTTGAGGAGGCCCTGGCATACTAGTTCATCTAGTTGAATATTTTTTATGTCTTTGAGGGAAGCTTATAAAGAAAAGTAGAATCCTATGGTATTTATTCAAACTTCTTGTTTCAAAATTTTTATATTTGAAATGTCACTTTCATCGACACTTTTTATTCCTATGTGTTCAACACTTTCTATAGATGGAATGACAAGTGATCCTTCACATCCCATACATGTTAATAGGTCTAGTTTTTTATAGGTAGGATGCCTACTGGTAATCCATGTCTTCATCTCCTTGTGATCCACATTTTCTATCACACCATATTCTCTTCTATATATTGCACTTCTCTATGTGATGAGACTTTGCATAGGTCATAGGTTGTTGGTCTAATGATTGTGGTATCTCTAGTGTCACTTCTTCTCAAGGCATTGAAAAAATGAAGAATTTTTTTTAGATTTATATTCTCTCACTTTTGCCTCATAGTTAGGATTTTGACACTATTTATAGACTTTGATGCATCTATCGTTTCACAACTGTACCTTCCTAGAGTGGCTGCTACTATGAGTCTTTCACACAAACTACTTTCCTAGACTGTTCATCATTTTGATAGCAGAGTGAAGAAATTGAATGAAACTTTGAATGATATGATGCTATTATTCAACAAGTAGTGAATATGTATAAAAGAGAAATGGTTATTCGATTGAATAACTAGTGGTTTAACTACCAACTGCATCACTAGAAAAATAGTTGACACCTATTTATCGTTAATGCTAAACAATGTAATATATATCAAATTATGTTATCTAGGTCCCTTATCAAACCTATAATGTCCCTTTGAATTGTATCAAAGTCATGTTTTTTCACCATACCCTATAATATTAACCTAAGTTGTTGAACTATCTTTTAAATAGATGGATCAATATTTCTATATTCCATGTCATCCATTTGAGGATTTTTTATTGTTTCTACCCTTTCCTACATGCATGAGTATTTGGACCAGCCATGCAAAAACCATAGGAGGGTTTTAGCATAAAAAAGTCTTATTAGTGGAATACACCATAGTGATCATCTCATTGAGATGAATCAAAGTAGTACTATTATGCGCAAGGGTGAGAAAACTTAACCTAAAAACTATATTGATAAAATATATCATTGTGATCATCTCCCTAAGATGAATCCAATGACTACTAATTTTCAAAAGTGAAAAAAAAACCAATTTTTTCTTCAAAAATATTGAAATGCAAATTGAAACTTTTATATATTAATTTGATAACAAAAACTACATTATATACAATATCAAAATGAATCAGTTATAAACAACTGATTATAACTACCTGGAACTACCTCTATGTGGCATTTTTCCAACATATACAACTAAAAAATAATTTAATACAATATTTATTACACTAACATTTCCCCTTTACTACATTGCTTTTACAAATGTACCCATAAAATAGTTCATGTTTCACCTTGCCAAGAGACTTGGTGAGTATATCTGCTATCTGTGAACCCATCAAGCTATACTAGAGATAAATATGGTGATTCACAACTTGTTATATAATTTAATGACATTGAACCTCAATGTGTTTCATTCATTCATGAAAAAATGAATTCTTCACAAGCTTTAAAACACCTTGATTGTCACATAATAGAATAGCTAGTTGATCTTCAAGAATCTCCACATCAGACAAAATGCGATGTATCCATATTATTTTGCACACATCTTCTCATGTGGCATGATACTCTACTTCCATAGATGAGAGAGCAACCACTAAATACTTTTTGTTGATTTATGAAATTGATCTATATTTGAGATGAAAAATGTATCTTGAAGTAGATTTTCTATCCTCAATAGATCTAGCATAGTCTGAGTCATTATACCACTAAAATAAGAATCAACTATTCTTCTCATATTATAGAGCATACTCAAGTGTGCCTTAGACATATCTAAAAACATGTTTTGTTATAACCCAATAACATTTCTTTAGCTTCTATAATAATCTAGAGAGATAGCTCACAACAAAACATATATCTGGGCTAGTGTAGGTCAAGTAGATGAGACTCCCAATGAGGTATCTATAGATATTTGCATCCACTTGAGGGGAATATTAGAAATGAGAGAGTTGTAAATGTTTATCCATCAGTGTCAAAATAGGTTTAAATTTTGAGATTTTATACTTTTCCAAGAGTGTCTTGGCATATTTCAGCTGGGAGATAAAGATGTGATTTTATTTATACCATATCTCCAAGCTAAGAAACAATGTAGTAACCCCAAATCAGTCATACCAAAGTATTTCTTTGGGTCATTCTTTGTTGCATCAACAAGATCATCTGAGCTACTAGTGATGACAAGATCATCTGAGCTACTAGTGATGACAAGATCATCCACATACAGGACAAGAATGACAAAATTTGTACCAAACTTATTGATATAAAAATTAAAATTTGAGGGGCTATGATTGAAACCATGATGCAATAAGTGATCATCTATTTTTATGTACCATGCATGAGGTGCTTGTTTAAGTCCATAAAGAGAGTTAACTAGATAATATACCTTATGTGGATGTTTGACATAGATGAAACCTTCTGGTTGGGTCATGTATACTTCTTTTAGATCACCATTCAGGAAAGATCTCTTGACGTCCATCTACTAAATTTTCCATCCATACTGTGGTATCAGTTCATAAATAGTTCTGATGGTCTTGATCTTTAAAGTGGGTTCAAAGGTTTCCTCATAATCAATGCCCTCTTTCTGAGCATAACCATTTGTAACAAGTCATAATTTATGTTTATCGATGGATCCATCTGGCTTATAATATATTTTCAAGATTTATTTATATCCATTAGATTTCTTCCCTATAGGTAAAGCAACAGGTTCCCACATCCCATTCTTGATGAGGGCATCATATTCTACATCCATAGCTTTCATCCACTGGGGTTGACATAAGGCCTCTTAAACTATCTATGGTTTAGTGTTGTCAACTAATAAACTCTTGAGTGAAAGATTGACTTCCTCTCTCACCTGTCTTCTTATTTGAACTCTTGATGAAGTGTCTAGAGGAGAGCTTAGGCATGAGTGACTGATTTTAGAATCTAACCATTTAGGATGTCATTATGGCTACTGATTTAATGAATAACTACCCTATTGATTACCAAGATCAATGAATAATTCTCCTTCTTGTAGCTCACCTTCTGCATGATCATCATCTAATTATGGGAATAGTCCACGAGAGGTGGTTTGGTATGTCTCCTTCTATGTGAATGATTCATATGATGACTCATCATAGACCACATCATGTCTTTCATAAATATTCTCTATCTCAGAATCTACTAGATGGTATCCTTTGTAGGTAGTGATATACCCAAAGAAAATACATTGGAGGGTCTTTAGTTCAATTTTATTCCTCTTTTAATCTATAACATGCATATAAGAAGTATAACCAAATACTTGAAGATGAGAAATAAATGGTTTATGACCATTTCATACCTCTTCTAATGTATTATTTAGTAAGATAATTGTTCGTGCTCTATTAAAAAGATATACAACTATTTGTACTACTTCTACCCAAAATCATGCCATCAACATTGTAATAGATAACATGTAATGATCCATCTCCATGACCGAGTGATTGCATCATTCTACTATTCCATTTTATTGAGGCATGTACAGAGTAGTCAGGTACTTTTTGATGCCATATTACTTTGGGAATGTTGAGAACTCTTTCGATGTGAGTTTCAAACTCGATCTAAGTGGTGGAGTTGAAGTTTCTTCCTAGACTATGTAACAACATTTTGATATAAGGTCTTGAAATTTGCAAGAGCTTCACTCTTCTTTTTGAGGAAAAAACACCCAAATCTTGTGAGAAAAGTCTTTAACAAATAATTGAAAGTAGTTGAATCTTTGATGGGATGTTGACATGGTTCCACATAGATTAGTATGCACCACAACAAGTCATTCCTTGGCATGTGAGGAAATTAGCTCAAATGGAAATTGATGTTGTTTACCTACAAGACAACCAGAACATATTGTCATGACAAGTAGAAACTGATAAAAAAATTAATCTCCTTCCTCTACGATTTCATGGTTTGATCACTAATCTGGAGAGAGAACTAGACAAAAAAAGTGAAAGAAGCATCTAAAGAAGTTACATGCTTTTTATATAGAAATTTTGAAACATTAAAGCTATAAAATATTATTTTCCTTGTAATTACTTTATCAATGTAAAGTAAGGAAACACACAAAAATGTCTGCACCCAAGTTGCTTTTGTCAAATGCCCAGCTCTTGAAAGGGCCAAAATTTTCCACCTAGAAGATGAAGATGTGAATGATTCTCCAATTTGAATAATTATGGGGCATCATCACTAGAATAGTGACTCATCCTACCAAACTAGATGAGTAAAATGACTTCGACAAGTTAGATGCAAAAATTCTCATGCTAATAACTCTTAATATTATTAGTGAAGTACAACCACATGTTCATAATGCATAGATATCAAAGGAGGTATGGGAAATTTTGTCCATTATTTATTAGGTGAAGAACTAGATTAGAATTATGCATTTGCAATAGCTTCTTCATACATTTAATATGAAATCACGTGAAAAGGTTATATAGTTTTTATGCTAAGATGCAAAAATGTGATCAAAACTTGTTGTGCTTGGATAAAATATCAAGGATGAGATGTTGGTTTCGATCATGCTAAGAGATCTCCTATTTTAGTTTCAAACATTCATTAAGACAATCAACATTACCAATCAATTGGTGTCATTGAAAGAACTGGTCAATTTTATTCAATAGGAGGAAGCAATATAGTCTATGCATAATGAATTTGAGGATAAATCCATGATATCCAAGCAATGGGGTCTAAAATTTAAGAAAGAAACTCAAAATAAGCCATAATAACATTAATAATAGTAGAAGACTAAGAAGTCAATGTTGGTGTGACATTAACAAAACTGACACACATGATACTCATCATTGCTGGTATAATGTGTTGGATCAAGGAAAATATAGTTATAAGGGCTCTTCCATACTAGAGTATGAAATAATGAAACTTTGATCCAAGTTTTTAGACTATGCCAAGTGGAAAATTCACAAGAATTATTCTATAAAGAGAGGTGACAAGGTGAGTTTTTCATTCACCAATATACCGATCATTTTCTAGTTCACACGTCCCAAGTTTTCTTGGCCACTTATTAAGCCTTCCAGTGTCTCAAGCTTAGGCAACTTCTTCTCTTTGCTATGGGATTCTTTGCATTCATTGTACACACTTAATGTTATAGTTTATACTTCTACACTCACATCACATGTGTTTTACCAGACTTGGTTGCATCTTATCAAGCTTTGGTTGATTTCTCCTTAGCATATTTTTACTTCAAAAGACCTTCATGAACTTATATTGTGCATCACCAATTCTATGCTTTGGCTAGTTCATGTTTCTCAAGCCCACTACTATGCTTCAACTTCTACTATACAGATCTTAAGATGTCAATTGTATCTAGGAAACTATCATACTAGATTGAAATGCCAATTGAAACTTTGATATATTAATCTCATAACATAAACTACATTATATACAATATCAAAATGAATCGGTTATAAACAACTGATTGAAACTACCTATAAATACCTCTACATGGCCTTTTGCCAATGTATACAACTATAAAACAATGTAATACAACATTGATTATGCTAACAAATTTTTTTTTACTTAGATTTTTAAAAAATCTCATAAACAAAATGATGACGATAAAAAAATTCAATTCCTCTTGAATCAAAAGTTATGTTTTCAACCTTCAAGTCCTTAAGACACTAGATCCAAAAAATTGCACTAAAAATACTTATCTTAATCAAACCTCTGATAGCACTTGTAAGGAAATTACCTACATGATTTGAAATAATAAAATTATATATCTTAACATTATGATCAAAATAAATAGATCCACAATAATAATTGGTGAAGAGCAAAATATTTAAATATTATGGCTAAGCCATTTCAAGTCGACATCCTTCACATTAATGCAATAAGAATAGAATTAATAATATAATGATAAAATAATAATGAATACCTCTTATATATACTCTATTTAACAATGGTTATTGCAAAGGCTGAACATACTAAGAACATCAAGAAATATAACAAGAAAATAAGAAGCTATGTAAGCTATAAGTCGACCACAAGTATCCCTAGATGCACTATAGATTGAGGGCATAACATAATCCCATAAATATATTGAGTACATTTTTGCTCCAAAAAATTCAATGTCTATATTTTCTATTGTAAAATTGTACTAAACATAATTTTAGGAAGATGACCACAAGACTAGGAAATCATAGTGACAAAGAAGAAGAGGGACATAAATTCCTTAATAAAACATAACTCAAAAAAATAATTAGAAAATACAAAGGTAACTCATAACAATTTAATTTAATAACTAATACATGACCAATATCAAATTTTATGTTTCTATATTTTATCTCCCTTTTTTTTATTTGGATGGATACATACCATTGTAAGCATAGATGGTATAGATATTTTTTTTGGGACATAATGTTTTCTAATAAAACTCCATTGAACATGGTTTTTAATATAACAGTAAAAATTTGTATTTTGAAAGGATCTGGATCCCTGTACAATAGAACTAAACATAAAACATTTAATCCTAAAAAATAATGCCTCTACTAACATCCCTAAAACACACCTTCAAACTTATAAGGAACTAGTTTTCAAAATAATAACTAATGAAAAACTATAAATCATAACCAATAAAAGACCAAAAAACAATTATCCAAAATACCTCCCACTTTTAATGAACTAAGTGATAGGATGTTATAGAGAATATGCAGTGTAGTTTGCCTGTAGTGACACTTTTAAAGGGATAAACTTCTGATGTCTTCCTTTATTCTTCATATGCATAAATTTATAGTAATTTTTGTTTGACATGATTCCTTGCTACTCTGATTAGCATTTCGATCTCTATATGGTGAGCTGAAAACCATGGAAGGGAAAATTTGGGGCTCATTTAATAACTTCGTCAACTTGCATCATGAAACTATGACTTCCTTATTTTTTGAATCTAAGTCATCATCCTCAATGTTAGACAATGGTATGACTTGTAAGTGAATCTTTCTAACAACTAGAATCCAATATATATATATATTTTATATATATATATATATATATATATATATATATATATGTATGTTTAAATATATATATATATATATATATATATATATATATATATATATATATATATGTATGTATATATATATATATATATGTATGTATGTATATATATATATATATATATATATATATATATATATATATATATATATATATATATGTATGTATATATATATATATATATATATATATATATATATATATATATGTATGTATATATATATATATATATATATATTATTAAATAGGTTTAAAGTAGTGTTTCAGTGGCCTTAGTGCCTTATATAAAGGAGAGAAAGATAAATCAATAAGTCTGAAATGGGAGGCCTTTACTAGAAACAACTAAGCATATGGTAAGAAACAACACCTCTGGTTCTTTCACCAAAATTTAACAAACCATTTTGTCCTACTACAGGATTTTGAAAAAAAAAATCCCATCTTTTGTATAACCTTTATCCAAATGATGGGTGGTTGATTTACAAGACATTTTCTCTACATTTTTTCCTTTTTTTCTCTTACCTATTTTCTTATTTTTCACTTAAGACCATTCCCTATTATCTTCAACATGCTCTGATGAGAAGGTTAATGATATTTCAATAGTATTAAAGGGCTCTAATTTCTATTTTATATTCTCCAAAGATTTTTCCTATGAGTTGGGTGTCTCTATCTCTAGTACCACCTCAAAATCTATAGTTATTCTATATTTGCTGAACTCTTAGTTTATTCAAATGTTTCTACTTATTTAATTGTTCCATCAATAGAATTTAGGGGTAATGTTTTATGGAGTTTATCTATCTCCATGTTTTCCTCTTCAGAGTCTTAAGAATCATGATAATCGAGACCAAACATAGTGAAAAGATCAGAGGATTTTTTGCACCAAGTTAGTATAACCTTTTTATAGCAGATTAGTTACATTTTGAAGTTAGGTTACCAATGTTGAAACACCAATGGTTCCTGAAGGGTAGGCCTTCATAGTCCAAGGACTGAGTCCATAGAGAATATTCTACAATTAGGTCAAGCAAGGCCACAAGATCAATTAAGGAATAAAGGATTATCGAGATTCTTACAAAGGTATTATGGGAGAACATAGTATTGGTGGAAACAAAATGTTGAAATTTGACCAAGGTGTTGCCTATTCCCTTAAAATAGGGTTCACACCCAAAAAAAATGGGGGGATTAGGAAGGCATACCCAAATGGGCCTAGTTGAAAAAGTTATATGAGGGCATTAAATAATTGAAACTAGGGTTTGATGTGTAGTTGATACATACTCTAGTTCCATTGTTTGTCAAGAATCATATTTTTATTTAAAAAAAGTTAGAAAAAAATAATAAAAAACATTTTCCATAGGGATATAGTTTTATCTTAAATTTAAGGATAGGCTTTGACTGCTCAGATAACCATGCATTTAAAATTGGGAGGTTTGGCTAAAGGTTGTCAAACTAAAAAAATAATCATCTACCCAAATAATGTTTTATGTTGAATAGGATCAATTTTAAATATTTATTTTCCAAATATATGGATGGGATTATAGGCATTGGGTTGAGGGAATTAAAATTTTGCTTTAACTACTGAGAAGGAAAACCTTGTTTTCCACATCTATGTTTTTCTAAATAGATTTGGATTGATTATTATTTTGATCCAACACAAAAATTTAGGATATTTGATAGTCTTTCAGGTACCCTTCCTTCACAGGGTCAGAGGATTGAACATCATGATTTTTCTATAGGGATACGCTACTTTGTAGCCTAGCATTCCTAACAGAACATTGTCTAGTGAGGCCTTCTACATGGGTGAACATTTTTATGAGCCATTATAAACATGAGGAAATCACCACCAATTATCTTCTATACCAATCTTTTTAGGTGAGGAATGACATACATGAAGAGAGGGGGAAGTGGAGACTACTTGGGTTTTCGGTAGCTAAGAGGATAACATGGTGTTATCTAAAACAAGGGAGAAGTCAAGGTTTGAACATTTTAAACATACCTTGAGTGAGAGGAATAACTACCATGGTAGTGGATTATAATTTTCCTACTCTAATATACTTGTTAATAATTAAATAAAATTATTTATTTTTCTACAACAAGATGGGTTAATGTAAATAATAATAGTCTAGTGAAATATACCAAACAAAAAAAAATGATTTACAAAAAGCATATGTATAATTATTCTATACTATAATGTAACTCATAAAATATTCTAACTATTATATACATTTCTAAGTAAAAGTTTTATTTAGCAACTTAACAAGATATGTTCAAAAAAAAAATTTAATAGTGCTATAAATGAAACTAAATAAAAACATGAATACAATCTAAAACTTAAAATATTAAAAAGTATAATTATGTAGATCCTATTAATCATAGGCCTCAAAATTCATCATGTTTAATACGATAATGCCTATGGCTTAATAACATATATACCATAATTTGATGAATGAGACCTCTGCAACCATTTTAACAATATAGATTACATGCATAACATATCAGATAAAATATAAAATCAATAATATCTATGACATAGAGATATGGATTTTAAAATATATATGTTATAATAATTTTTCAAAAACAAACTTATGATAAAGATAAATTCAAGAATAATGTGAACCACATAAGAAAATAGAGGCAATCCTATATCAACACCACAATATATAATAATATAGATTTTAAATATGTATTCTTTGGCTAGGAATAAGTAAAACATAATTAATTAAAAATATAATTATATATGATATATATCATTGTGTTAAAAACCATTGTAAACACCTAATTAAAATAATTTGAATAATTAATATGTATTACATGTGAGTATGCACATAACAAACACTTCACATAATTTAAGTACACAAATCATATAGATTACGTACAAGACACTAAAAATTGCATACTAATGTATAATAATGCCTCCAATTAAAAAATTAAATGATATTTTAAAAAATAATTAAAAATTAAATACAAAAATAATAAACATATTTTCATAACTTAAAAATATAAATGCAACACATATCTAAATTTATAAACAAAAACATATATGTTTTCACTTTTTCATAATAACCAAATCAATTTTTTGGGTTGATATAGAAATATCTATAATATTTTTAGGCAAAAATGTGGGACACGGTAATATGATTTTACTATGGTACATATAATTGTGGGACATAGTAATATGATTTTACTATGGCATATCAAGAATAAATAATTTATTCGGTTGAAATAGAAATATCCATGACATTTTTATTCAAAAATGTGGGACACAATAATATGATTTTACTATGGGGCATAAAACTATGGGACATGATAATATGATTTTACTATGGCACATCAAGGATAAATTATTTTTTTGGGTTGATATAGAAATATCTGTAACATTTTTTATATAAAAATGTGGGACACAGTAATATGATTTTACTATGCTGCATAAAACTGTGGGACACGTGAATATGATTTTCCTGTGGCACATCAAGAATAATGTAAAAGGATACATAGAATAAATATCAAGAGAAATATAAGTAAATAACTAAGCACACATGTGACATTATTAATTATAATATAGCACAATATTAAATATTCATCATTCTTAGTGTATTTCAATATATCTCAATTTGTGTAATAGTTTTTATTAATGTTTTTTTATTAATTTAGTCAACATGATAAAAAATTCATGTTTATAGTTTTTTTATATATAAAAAATATTTATTGATGAATTGAAGCTCGAAAATGAAAATTATTTATCAAATACAACTATTAGAAGTAATTTTATGAAGGTACAAAGAAAATGTTGATAAACCTAATGAAGCACATAGTTAATTATTAGAAATAGAAAGGAAATCATATTTTGAGAATGAAATTTGAAAAACATTTGTGACATTTTAATTGCATTTCATAAAATATACTTTAAAAATATTATATGACATAATTTGAGTGTTTACAAAAATTATATGACGTAGTTTGAGTGTTTAAGTATAAAAAACTATTAGTGTTCTAAAATGTATGATAAAAGTAAGGAAATAATGTTAAAGTAAATATGCATTAAAATGGAATGAATATTAAAAAACTCATAAAACATTTTATAGTTAATATGTCCTTAGGAAAAATAGCATCTTCCCTAAACATGGAATAAAATTAATACAAATTCATAAAATTGTTACCAGAATTTGGAAATATTAAATATTCTAATGTAGTATAATATAATTATGTAAAACATACTCATGTTAATGGGTCGGTTGTGTTTTTGAAGGTATCAAGACATGAGAATAGAACATAATGGGTTCTTCCCTCTATAATAATATTCAAATCAAACTTTGATGGAACTATCAGGGGGAACTTGGGGCCCTCCAGAGTAGGAGGTGTTAAACAACACTGTAATATTTTAATAATCTTAACAACATAAAACAATCTTGTAGATGTCACCAATAATGAAGTTGAGACTCAAACACTCATCTTGGGTTTCAATCATATGGTGCATTGTGGGATTTGTTAGATTCTTATTGATGGTAACTCAATGGTTATCACACAAGCTTTATAGAATATGAAGGTTAGATCTTTGATTCTTGATAACATTCTAAATTATGTGTAGGGAGTGTTAGATAATCTTAGCTTTAATGAGTCCTCTCAATGCTTCCAAGAAGCAAACTCTATGATATAAGTCTAGAAAACCAATGAATGTCATAGGTTGAATAAATCATTATCAATAACGATTTGAGTAGTTAGAATTTTTAGGGGTAACTTTTATGATTAGCTCAATTGGGGTGCAAAAGATTCAATCTCAAGTATGTCATATTTGATTGGTACTTATCTTAATGTTTAAGGTATCAAATCCCACATGTGACATGCCCTTTGATACTAATTTAATATTGAGCAGATGGAAATGGCCTCATTACATTTCGTATTCGACTCTCTCAACAATATTTTGGGTGTTCTGGTAGGTTTTTGCAATAAACTTACACCATGGATAAATTACTACAAGTGGCAGTAAGAGAGCCCTGGATGTGGGTTGAAGTAACCATGATGGGGATGGACTTTGATGGATAGGTTTATGACTCTCAATTGAAGAGGATTTTCATTATTCAATTCAAAAATTTATTGCATGAGGTGAAGGAACTAATAGGTCTTATATCTATGGAGATGAGCTACCATGTGAAAGTTAATTCTTTTCTCAAGTTAGATTTCATTGGAAATTTGATCTTTATTTCAAAGGATAAATAGGTGACATTGGTAGTCATCTGTAAGATTATCCATCCAAGATTCCATGTGGGTTTGGAAGATGTTGTGGAGGGATATTATTTGGTATGTATGCATTCCCCTCCTTTTCCTAGTCAGTATGACTGAGGGCTAATCTCTTTGCAAGCTTTTTGGTATATTGAAGATCATTTTAGTGTGTTGGTGGAGCATATTGAATTTATACAATGTAGCTTGAAAAACCCTATCCTAGAAGGACATTTTTAATAGAATAGGAACTAAATCCGATGTGAGTGCCAATGATATTAGTTGTGTTAACTCTAATTATCAGAAAATACTCGAGGTTTTTACCTTTAATCAAATCATTTATCATGATTTTTTGTCCCCCTTCTCAATGGTGCCAAAATCCTTTGTCAGGGTTTGGTGTGGGCCCGTCAAATCAGAGAAGGATGGTCTTTTCCCATATTCAAGCTTGTGGGAGAATAAATGAGGGAAATTGATAAAAATGGAACTTGGGAGTTAGTTGATCTTTTAAAACATAAAGAGGTGATATGAGTAAAATGGATATATAAAAATTTATAAGAGTGAGAGAAAAATTAAAAGGCATAAGGAAAGGCTGGAAGCCAAAAGATATGCACAAATTTATGAATTATGCTATGATGAAACATTTTCATGAGTTCCTTGTTGGGATACAGTAAGAGCAATGTTAGAATTAGTAGCCCATATCAAGTAAAAAGTTCACTAAATGTATGTGAAGTCAACATTTTGGAAAGGCTTGATGAAGGAAGAGGTAAATGTGTAAAATACATGTAGTTTTGAAGTAAAAGGGAAAGCAAACATAGTATCAACATTTAATGAAATGTTCCATTGATTTAAGATAACTTTTATAGTTTGGTATTAAAGAATTGAGAATTATTTCTAGTAGCATGGCTTTTTTAGACTTCAAAATAAACTAACATTTTATGTGAAAAATCAAGCTAACCAAATTTTAATGGTTTGATTTTATGTTGATGACTTTCTCTTTGTAGGGAATAGTTCTACCATGATGTATGAATTTGAGAAAGCAAACGATGGAGTTTGATATGACCAATCTTGGATTGATTCGTTACTTTTTTTAGTGTGGAAGTATATCAATCAATTGATGGCATTTTTATTTGTCAACCAAATTTATCCTATAATCTATTTAAACATTCCAAAATGGAAAATTGTAAAGAATTGGAAACCCTATCAGCACAAGGTGAAAAGTTGAGCGAGAAAGATAAGGGCAGTAGTATGAATGAGACTCAATCTTGAAGAATGGTCAACAGTCTGATGTATTTAACAACTACTAGACCAAATATTTACTCAGCACTAAATCTTTCATATAGATTTATGGCAAATCCACATGAAAATCCTACGAGAGATAAAAAAGAATACTTTGGTTTATATCAAAGGCACGGTGGATCATGTCATTTATTTCACAAAATCAAAGAGTCTATAATCAATTAGGTTTTTAGACTAAGATTAGGCTAGTTCAATAGATGATCACAATTCAACTTATGGGTATTGTTTTAGTCTTGGTGGTGATATTATAACTTTTAACTCAAATAACTAATAAACTGTTTATGTTTCTAAAATATAGAGAGAATATATAGCAGCAACATGAAAATAATGTTAGAAAAATTTGCAACAACAATGCAATTCTCCTACTGTCATACATTGTGATAACTGTAGTACTACTTAGATAGCGAAAACTCCTATTCTACATGTAGGAAAAAAGTATATAAAATATTAATCATCACTTCATTATAGATTTGATTGAACAAGGAGAAGTACAGTTACAGTTTTTTCAAGATAGAGTATCAATTGATAGATATTTTTATGAAAGCAATTCCGATAGATATATTTATTTCATTGTGCAAGCAATTATAATTTTTTGTATCAAACAAACGTTTAAACTCTAATCTAATAGTTAAAATAAACCAAATTTGCACGTATGGAACCGCTACTCTATTTTAGATTGTAGTGAACTGTGCAATAGTTGCCCTGTTTAGACTACAACAAGCCGTTAGCTTACAATGAGTTAGTTCCATTTTTTGTGAGAGTTTATTCTATTTTGCTGTACTCCATTGTAGCTAAATTAATGTTTTGAATATATTTATAATCATTTTATTTTTTAATAAAAAATGGATTTTATTTAAAGTTGGATGCATCTATTCTTAAAATCGTGTGAAAAATGCAGGATGTGTGCAACGTATTAAATTCAATAAAACAAGGGGAATACGTGATCGCTACATATAGTAAAAACTGATAGAAATGCTGTTTGAAATATGGGGGAGTCATTTTTGGGCAGTATGCGAAGGTTTGGAGGTCACGAGAACAGATTTGAAGCAATGTTCGGTAGAACTGGATACACAGGTCAATGTATAAATATAAACCCAGTAGAATTGCATAGACGTTACAATAAATACTCCAAAATAAAGATGAGAAACAAGAAGAAAAATAATGTAAAAAGTGTAAGAAACAAACACTAATAAATAGTTTATATAAAAGAGAGAGAACGAGGATCGATTCTAATCCTAATTGGTGCCCTAATCTTAGCATAATTTACACTGGAGACTATTTTTAAATGTCATTTTATGATTCTGTACATAATAATTTTGTTAATTAGTTAGTTTAGATCGATAAAATCCCCGCAGATTGGAGTAGGGGATCACCAGCTTGGGCGATGGGATTCGGATAAGGACGCCTCGTTATCGACCTATCGCCTGTGGAAATCGTGGTGACAATTACAGGCTGCACATATCATGGCTCCATTGGTTCCCTGTGCCCCGCTGGCCATGAATTCCCCACATTCATCAAACTCATACCCGCCAATGGAGGCAGCATGATTCTTTATGCATTCTCTGCACTTCACACCTCTCCTCGACGCACTGCCATTAGATAACTTCTTATCCTTTGCTAAGGCTACTTCTTTCTGTTGAACTTCTGACGGATTCATTGATTTATTTTTAATGGGGTGTCTGATTACAGATCTATCAAAAGTGAACTAGGCTCATATCCGCTCAATGCCTTAACAGATAAATTGATCAACAATTTAATAACTTCGTACCATTTTCTAAGGCTCCTGCTCTCTGCTTGACTTCTGACGGCCTCATTTCTTCTACAGCTTGCTTTTCAGACGCAATTGTTTCCTAACTTAGATCTCCATGAGATAAAACTGTAACCCCTATTTCGACCATGCCCCATTTTTTTCGTTGCACCAAAACATTTACTTATATTTCTCCAACAGCTTTTCACATTTATCCTAATTCCTATCCTTTTTTTCCTTCATCCTATAGTTATTCTTCTTTATGCTTTTATTTAAACCGTTGTTAAAATTTAAAATCCAGCATATTTCGCAATGTCATACTCAGGCGAGTTAACTGTCAATCCAGGACAACTATTTTTTGTCCAGATAATCCATATTTTTCTAGAGTTGCCGAAAATGTAGCACATCCAAAGAAGTTTGACAGTGGATTGGACCGGAAATTAGGTACCCTTATGTGTCCACATCTTTCTGGTGACTTATGGTTAAGGTCTAATAATTATCCTTCAATTGCAATAGGAATTAACAGCTATCTTATTATTGTTGTGTTTCTGGTAAGATCAAGTCTGGCAAGGACTCAAATGATTGCACTGCGTTATCATGGTTGGTAGTGAAAAACAAGAATGATGGATTAGAAAGAAAACTGAGGTAAGTGGAACGTTTTGTTGCTCAACAACCCGACTTAGCACGTCATATTCTTTATATCTGTGGCCATTGTCAAAGAATCCAGCATTATAGGTAGTTTCATCACTACAGAAAATTAGTTCTCAAATGAGAAATGTTCAAAACCTTATCCCTTATGATATGTACAATTGTCTTAACTTCCACCTTTGTATGAATGTAGTTTCAATTTTTAATTGTAAAATTCAATCAATTTTTTTATTTTTTTTTCTCCGTATATCATATTTTAATATATAAAATAGAATTTTAATAAATTATTATAAAAATATATATAAATTAATTTTAATATTTAATTTTTATTATAAATTATATTTACATTAAAAAAATAATATTAAACTAACAATTATCATCAATAAAATTCATGATAAGTTTAATCGTCCAAATTTAATATATGAAATCCACAAATTTAATTTTCAACTTAATAACTAAGTATCATCATTCTCACCAAATTTAACTACACCTAGACTTTCAAAATAGTTTTGCTTAAATTTATACTACCAATTCAATCAACATGAAAATGATTTCATGTTTTAACTTTTTCTATATTAGAAAACACGATTTGACTGATGAATTGATGGCCGTCATGATGAGTAGTAGTTGTCACTGGCAACTATTATAATTGTGACCACGTTGTTATTGTTTCTAAATTTATTTATTTTTGGTGGGGGTAGTACTAGAACATATTAAATGATTAGATTTTTTATTTTTTTAAAATTAAAGATAATTTATTGGGCATACAAATTATTATTTTTAATCTTTAATGTATTAATTATTAAAAAAATTAATAAATATAATACTTATAATTTTTTAAAAAAATGTATTACATTTTAAAAATATTAATTGTTGAATTTTATAAAAAATAATTATTATTTTATTAAATACTAAAAATTAATTAATTTAATATATTTGAAATATAAAAAATAATGTTATTTTTATATAAAAAATAATTTTATTTATATTTAAAAAATATAAATTCTTATAAAATGTATGTGAATAGACTTATGAAATTTTCATAATTTAAAATTCAAAAACTTAACATAAATGTCTGTCTAATAATAATAACATTCTCATATGTATTTCATACAATAAAAAAATATTTAAAAATATTTTAGTAATAAAAATTTTTCAATTTTTTTACTATTAGTAATATAAATAAATATAGTTTTAATATGTTTTCAAATTTTTTTTTGTATAATTTTATTACGAATAAATAGTTTCCAATTATAAGTAAACGTAATTTTTTATAAATATTTATCAGGTTTAAAATAAATATAAAGTAGTAAAAGAGACTTAAAGTTTTAATAATAAATAAATATATATTTTTTAAATCCCTCAATCTTGTACTTATAATGTCATTTGTAACTTTTGGCTAGTAGTACATTGAAGTTGTGTATAGTAATGAAGATTAGTTCTCATCCAAAGGTGATATTTGTCATTTCAGTAACATATGGCCAATACCTCTAGTTCTTCACACATAGATCTTAGAGCCTTGGCAACCAATATTGAAAGATAGGTTTGAAATCTATCTCAGGACTTAAGATTTTTTTATTATAGTGTTTGATCTTATGTAGCATAAAGAAGTGATTTAAGACCATCTATGGAGCTTGGATCAACATCCTCTTTTAATGAATCCACAATTTCCAATGTTCAATCCATTCACTCTATTCATTAAATTTAGACTTATTTGGGTTCATCTCCCACATCTCCCTTTAAATTTTTTGGTTGAACCTTATTATAGGACCATTAGCAATAGCCTGCCTGAGTTTCAGTTGATAAACCTTGTATCTATAATGATTTTCCACTCAAATTCTCAACAAATGCTTGTCATTTTTGATATATCCAAGGATGTACCTGCAAGATGAAGACCAACCTTGAACTCACCCTATTTACTATGAGGAACTTTTTTTTAATTTTAAATAATAAACCAGAATACTATCAAGACAAATAAAAATCCAATAGGCTAAGATTATGAAAAAGAACCAATATTGATTTCTTTTGAATGATTCAAATAATTATAAACCATGCAGAAAGAAGCTTCAGCCCTGAATTGGAGTTGACATGCAAAATTTAAAACTCAAAAAATAAATAAAACTTGACTTGTTATTTCTAGTAGCTGTTATTTTTAATAAATTTTATAGGCAAGTGTACATAGTTTTAAAAATATTTAAAAAAAACTAAACTCTAAAATTAACATATCAGATAAGTTTCAATTAAATTTCAAGTACAGTTAAAAAAATAGGTAATTTATAAATTTAGAAAAACCATAAACATAATATTAAAAATTAATTACAAACCCTTATATGGTCACATATGGCTTCCAAAAAATATTGAAAATATATAATAGCTAGAAGCATAGTTTATGGCAGCATTAAAATTTTTGAGATGGTTGTTTTGGTGGAAATATGGGCTCAAATGGAGCTATAGATCAAAATTTATAGCTTATAAATTTTTTTTTTCTTTCTTTATTTATTTTTTATTTTTTGCATCATTCTCCTCTAGTTGAAAATAACTTAGCTCCTACTAGTTTCGATGATTATACTACTTCCATTTATTCTTATTAATCTTATTCATATCTCATTTTGTAATCCAAAGATTGTATTATTACTATAATCTTTCCTACTATACCAAATACTTATAATTTCCTTGCCTTGTGTTTATTATCTTCTAATCTAGAACCTACACTATCTTTTCTTTCTTCTTATTTTACACCTATTTATTTTGATCTACTTCATCTTATTCACCGTCACCATATCCATGGAAATTATATAAATATGAAATATTAAATATTGGAGACATATCAATATTTTTTAGTAGACTCACCTCATAAGCATTATCATTGATTTTTTTCACAATTTTAGATGGTCCAATTTTCTTTTACTTCATGTTGTTATATATGCCTCTTAGAAATCTCTCTTTCCTCAATTAAACCATCATCCTTAAAGTATTTTGGATCTTGTTCTAACATCCTTTGCTGCTTTATATTTTTCATTATTTTCCTGCAACTTTCTTTTTACTTCTTCTTGCAATTATCATATATGTTCTACAAATTCCTTTTCATTATCACTAACTCATTTTGTAATTGGCAAATGTACCAAATATAAAATATTAATAGGATTTATCTCATAAATAAATGGAAATGATAATTTTTGTAATTGATCTATTCATTAAACTATAATATTTAAAATCAGCTTTTGGTTAAGCCAAGTCTCATTTTGTGGGCTTCCATCCATCTATTTATCTTGACAAATATCCTAAGGTATGGTTTACAAATTTTGTCTATCCATTTATTTAGGGATGGTATGCAACACTAAATTGTATATTAGTCCACATGTACCTCCATAAAGTACTCTAAAAATGAATTAAATTTTTTGTGTTCATATCCAATGTAAAATTTTTTAGAGCACCATCTAATCTAACAATATCCTTAAAAAATAGTTATGCAACTCTAATTACATCATTATTTTTTTTACATGAATTGAAATGAACCATCTTAGAAAACCTACATATATATAATCATTAACTCTATTTATGTTTGGTAATCCCAACCTAAAACCCATACTCAAATTTATCCATGGTCTTCTTGGAACTGATAATGAAATATAAAATCCTATACTTTGTGTATATATTTTTTCCACCTAATATATCTAGCACCTTCAAATATAAATTTTCACATTTCTCTTCATCTTTGGCCAAAAGTACTTCTTGTCTACCAAAGATATCATCTTTGTCTTACCAAAGTGTCCATGTAATCCACCACTATGTAATTTTATTATAATATTTTCTCTTAAAGAACCAATTGGAATACGTAATTATTTCCATTTGAGGAGATAACCATCTTTCTTAATATACTATTTATTAACATTAATTGTATCCCCTATCAACGGATTCCTACATTGCTCAACTATCTTGCCAAAATATAGATCAATATCATATACTTCTTTAATACATTCAAATTCAAATACTTCACTTACCATAGTAGTTAACAACCACATTTTATTGCTCAAAGAATCAATTACTTGATTCTATTTTCCTAATTTATGCCTCAACATAAAAGAATAACCTTGCAAGAAAGACACCCACTTTACACTTCCTCCTATTAACATTTTTTTGAGTGTTCACATAATTCAAAGCCCCATGATAAATAAATAGGATAAAATCTTTATGCATCGAGTAGTGCCTCCAATGTCTTAACGCTTGTATAATAGCATAAATTTTAACATAGGTAAAAATACTTTGTTCTTACTTCCTTCAATTTCTCACTAAAATATCATATTAGCTTCCCTTTTTAACTCAACATGACACCAATTCCTATAAGTGAAGCATAAAAAATTAACGTAAAATACTTTGTTAAAATTTGGCAATGCTAAAATAGGAATTTCATTAATTTTTTTCTACAACAACTCAAAGATTTATATTATTACCATAGTCCACGAAAATTATTTTCCGCTCATACAATTTGTTATTGCTAAAAAGAGGCTGCTAAAATTCTTAATAATTTTTTTGTAAAATTTTTATAATCCTTGGAAATATCTTACCACTATTATACTCTTTGGGATAGTCTACTCCATAATTAACTTCACTCTTTCTTCATCTATTATTACATCATTTATTAAAACTACAAATCCTAAAAATACTAAACTATTCTACATAAACCTATACTTCTTCAAATTCAGATAGATCTTCTATTTTCTTAATAATTCTAATACTACTCTCAAATGCTATAAGTGCTTTTACTTAGTCTTACTAATATTAAAATATCTTAAAAATAAATCACCACAAACATACCATTGTATTCTCATAGCACTATGTTTATCACCCTCATAAATGTGTTGGGTGCATTAGATAATTCAAATGGCATCACCATCCACTCATATAAACCATATCTAGTCTTCAATGTTGTTTTCCATTTATCTCCTTCCCAAATTTAAATCTAATAGTAACCACTCTCTAGATAAATCTTGGTAAAATATTTTGATACTATAAGAACATCCATTGTATCATGTAAATGAGATATCAAAAATCTATACATGATTGTAATTTTATTGATTTATCTACTATTCACACACATCGTACACCCTGTATATTTTTTTTGGAGTTAACAATGTTGGTGTTTCACAAGGACTCATTCTCTCCCTTACTACACACTTCTTTACTAATCCAGTAAATTATTTATTCAATTATATATGTTCTATTGGACTCATCATATTAGTAACTTGATTAGGTAGAGATGATCCTAGAATGAAATCAATATGATGTTGATTATCTCTCCTTAGTGATAAACTATCTGATAACTCATTAGGTATAACATTTGCATATTATTTCAACATTATTTTTGCTTTTGTTCGTACTTGCACCACTTCTCTGTATTATTTATTTGCTTGTAATGCATAATAACAATCACTCATCTCTATATCTATAATAATTTCTTTTGTAGTCAATATGCTTTCATCCTACCATTATTTTTTAATGGGTAATAAAACTACTCTTCATACCACATTTTCAGAAACTATATGTATTATTTGCTTCATCATGAATTTTTTTTCTATAAAATTACCATGGCCTTAAGAATAACATATGACATGCATCCATTGGTATAACATCACACTATATTTCATTGCTGCATGTTTAACCTATAGAAAAATTAATTAAGCACCTTTTATCTATTGTAAAATAATTATCTTTCTTAATCCATGAAAGCTAATAAGAAATGGGATGTTTTTCACATTGAAAACCTAATTTATCAATTATATCCTTAGAAAACATATTTTCACAACTACCACCATCTATAATTACCTTACATATCTCACCTCTAGAACTACACCTTTTTCTAAAGATATTTGTTTCCATACATGCATCACTAACTTATTTATTCTACGTATGTTATTTCCTTAGAGCAATTATTATTCTTAACATCATGAGATTTTATCCATATATATATATATATATATATATATATATATATATATATATATATATATATATATATATATATATATATATATATATATATATATATATATATATATATATATATATATATATATATATACACACCTGTAACTTTAGTATTTTTCTCTTTTGTTTTAACTTCAACTAAAATCACTCTTTCGTAATACTATTGCCTCCTTTACTTATCTTGGTAGTGTGGACACTCAAACTCTCTATGGATTTCTTATCCACATCTATAACAAACATAAGACCTGAGTTGTTTTAGAAACCATCCTCTACCACAACCAAAATTTAATCCTCTCTAAAATCCTCTTCCTCTTTGTTGGTATTGAAATCCTCGTCTATTATCTTCTTATCTTCTTAGAACACTTGATGATTCTCCTCTAGTGGTATTAATCTCACCTTTTATTTAGTAAATCCACATTGTTACCTTATTATAGGGGATCATCCACTTCATGGCCCAGTAGCTATTCTTCTGAAAATATTTATATTTTATTTTTCTTTTGCGTTCAAATCTAAGTTATAAACTTCCTCCATGAAAATTATTCTATTAATGTTTGATTCATTTCAAATAAAAATATTTAAATCATTTATATACTTTACAAAAATATTCACATGTATCTCATCATGCTCCACTCATATAGAAAAATTGTAAAACTCATCTGTAAACTCTTGTATATTGTGATCCTTCTACCTCAAATTTTGAAATATTATGTATAAGTTTTGTTCATAATTCATATGAATAAATTTATCCCTTAGCTTCTTCTCTATCATTCTCACTGAGTTAATCTTATCTTTAATTTTTCTATGTATTTATGTTTACTAGTGATCCCATCAAATCATTGCACGACCCTTAAATTTCATTCATGTAAACATTATCTTCTTATCTTCTCTCAGAGTTCTCTATTTAAAAATTATTAATGTTATTCATCTAATATATTAACTCTTCTAATTTTAAATATCCTTCATAACCTATATTGTCAACCTTGATTCCTTCATTCTTTTCTTTTAAAGTTAAACCCATTAACTCTTCCTTTGATGGTGACTTTTCTTATTTCACCTCTTGTATAATTTAGTATTCATGACATATGTTGTCTTCTACATCATTTTGGTTTCTCTCATTTATCTTTGATTCACAATGTTATCAATTAATTATTCTAATTCCCATTATATCTCTTGCATATTATAGTTCATATGAGTGTTTCCTCCTCATCCTCTCAACATGTCTTACATGTCCAAGATTTAAGCTTGCTTTGATACCAACTAATAAAATAGAATACTATCATGATAATTAAAAATCCAATAGACCAAGGTTCTAAATAATAACTAGTGTTAATTTATATTAATTGATTCAAATAATTATAAACCATGCATAAATAAGTGTGAACTTCAAATCAAAGTTGACATGCAAAATTTATAACTTTAAAAATAAGTAAAACTTGATCTATTATTTTTAGTAGCTACTATGTTTATTAAGTTTTACATGCAAGTGCATGTAGCTCTAAAATATCAAAAAATAAACTAAACTTTAAAATTTACCTATAAAATTTTTAAATGAAATTAATGTTTGGTTAAAAAAAATAGACAATTTCTAAATTTAGAAAAAAAAAACCAAAAATAACATTAAATGATAATTTTGGACTCTCAAAAGGTCACATATGGCCTTTGAAAAATATCAAAAAATTTCCCTTACTATAAGTGTGTATTATGGTAGCATTGAAAATTTTGATATGATCATTTTGGCATGAGCATGGGATCAAATAGAGCTACTGATCATAATTTATGGGCTCGAAAAGTTTGGCCTCTTTTTATTGCATCAACCTTGTTATAGGACCATTAACAATACCATGGGTGAGTTTCATTTGATAAACCTTTTCACTACTATGTTATTCCACAAAAAAATTTAATGAATGTTTATAAAGTATGATATATCCAAGAATCTACCTATAAGTTGAGGACCAACCCGTAACATAACCTCTTCATTATGAGGGCCTTCTTTTTAATTTCTATAAATATTTTTGATATTGGTTATTTAACCATATACTATAATACATCCAAGATAAAGAGGGATACATATTGGTGTAATTATGCCCTCACTAATATTCTCATTATCAATAATGTGAATTCTAAGAGTGTTTCATTTTACTCAACTTTAGATATGTTTGATGATGTAGAAAGAGAGGCAAAATTTATAGAGGCCATCACTTTTGATCTGTATCTCTGTTTGAGCCCCTCTTCAACCCAAAATGATCATCATGAAAAATTTGGGGCAACAATAACCCAACATGTCCAAACATGCATGTTTTTAATGTTTTTAGAGGATATACATGAGCATCTTAAGGTCAAAAATTGTAGTTTAATATTATTATTAGTATTTTTATAATTTTAGAAATTAAATATATTTAAACCAAACTTGAAATTTAGTTGATATTCATTTGATACGTTAATTTTAGCATTTAATTTTTTTTATAAATTTTTATAGTTGTGTTTATTTGAATGTGAAACTTACTAAAAAATAGTAGATTCTACCAATAATAGGTCAAGTTTTATTATTTTTAGAGTTCCCAATGTTTTCATGTTGAATCCATTTATGAGTTAAGGCTTGTAATTATTTGAATATTTCAATATGAATTAATACGAGTTATTTTCTTAGAATATTTTTCAATTGGTATTTTATTGTTTTGATAGTATTCAAATTAATTATTTCATGGTAGATCAAGTTTAAATCATGAAGGTGTAAGAGATGATGAGAGGATGAGGAAAATACCTCAAATGAACTAGACTCTGCAAGAGTTATAGATATAAGTAGAATACTGAACTAACATCCTTGTGAATCGAAGACAAAGGAAAGTAGAAGATGACATCAAGAATAACATAAATTAAGAAGAAGAATTTTGCTAAGATGAATATGAATATGAAAAACCACCATAAATGAAATAAAGGATGATTAGAGATTTATAATGAAGGAATCAAGGAATCAAGGTTCACATGATAGATTATGAAGTAATTTTAAAACTAGAGGAGGTGATAGACTGGACTAATAAAATGGAGAAGTTTTTTAAATGTAAAACTATGAGAGAAGGCAAGAAGGTAAAACTTGCATGCACAAAAATAAAGGGTCATGTAATGATATGGTAGGATCACCTACAACAATAAAGGTAAAGAGAAGATCAAGTCATGAAAAAAAATGGAAAAGAATTTGAGGGAGAAATTTATTCCTATGAATTATTCACAAACCTTATACATAATATTGAAAAATTTGAGGCATAAGAATCACATTATATAAGAATATACAAATTAGTTCTAAAAGCTTTCCATATGGGTAGATCATGATGAAACATAAGAATAAATAGTCACAAGGTATGTAAATGGTTTGAAGTTTTCTATTCAAGAAGAATTAAGCATGCATAGAATACTTTTCATCAATGAATCTTATCAATTATTTTTGAATGTATAATAATATAAAAATAGACATAATATTAGAAGAACATCTATTTGGCCAAGAAGATAAAAATTTCCTTTAATAAGGAGATGTGGTGTTTTTATTACAACTAGATGTGGGTTTAACACCACTAGAGGGGATTAATCATGTGATGGAGAAAGATAAGAATATAATAGATAATGGTTTCAATACAAACAAAGAAGAAGATGATTTGAGGAAGGAAAAATCTGTGGTGGTTGTAAAGGATAATTTCCTAATCACTACATATCTTAATTTTTTTATAGATGTGGAGAAGAAAGGCATATAGAGTTTAGTGTCCACACTACCAAGATCAATAAAATATGTAAGAAGATCACCATTGTGTGAATTTAGTTGAAGATGAAATAAAATAACAAAATACCAAATTTACAATAGTATATATTGGAGAAAATCTCATGATGAGAATAAAATTCATTGATCTAAGGAAATAACAGGTGCAAAATAAATATATTTATAACAAGGTATAATTAAGGAGGTAAGATATGCAAAAGTAATTATATATGGTGGTAGTTGTGAAATTATGGTTTCTGAGGATATGATTGAGAAACTAGGGTTGTAGTGTGAAAATCATCCTAATCTTTATCGAATTTCAGGGTTTAATAAAGGGAATAAAGTTACAATAGATAAAAGGTGCCTAATCAAGTTTCATACAGGTAAAACTTAAAAAGATGAATTATGATAAGATGTTACACCAATGGATATATGTCATGTATTATTGGGAAGGCCATGGCAATTTGACAAAAAAAAATTCATGATGTATCAAAGAACACATAGATTTTAGAAAGGTGCTATTTAGGTAGTTTTATTACTTCTTATAAAAGAAGGACATACTAAAAACATGCTCACTACAAAAGAAGTTATCAAAGACATGAATATGACAAATTATTATTCTACATTACTAGTGAAAAAAAGGCACAAAATTAGTGTAAGTACCAATTAAAGTAATAGGAGTGTTGAAAGAACATATAGATGTTATATGTGGTGAGATACCAAATAGTTTAACACTAAATAGGGATATTCAATATCATATTGATTTTCTTCTAGGATCATATCTACCTAATTAAGTAGCTTATATGATGAATCCAATAAAACATTTAACATTAAATAATAAGGTTACAAAATTAGTGAGGAAGAATGTAATAAGGGAGAGCATGAGTCCATGTGTAACACAAGAATTATTGACTTTAAAATAAGATGGATGATGGGGGATGTGTGCGGATAGTAAAGAAATCAATAAAATTATAATCAAGTACATGTTTTCTATACCTCATTTAGATGATATGATAGATGTTCTTGTAGGAGAAAAATATTTTGCCAAGATTGATTTAAGGAGTGGATACTATGAGATTCATATTCATGAAGGAGATGGATGGAAAATGACATTCAAGACTAGATTTGGTTTATTAAGTATATGGTGATGTCTTTGATATTATCTAATGCACACAACACATTTATGAGGGCGATAAACACAGTAATATGAGAATAATGTGGTAAGTTTGTGGTGGTTTACCTTGATGATATTTTAATATATAGTAAGACTAAATAATAACACTTACAACATTTGAGAATGGTATTATAATTGTTAAGAAAGGATAATTTTTATGTGAATTTGAAGAATTTTATGTTTATGCATAATAATTATGGTATTTTTTAGATTTATAGTTTCAGTAGATGATGTAATAGTAGATGAAAAAAATGTAAAGACAATTATTGAGTGCCCTATCCCAAAGAACATCACAGAGGTAAGAAGTTTCAATGGATTACCAATTTTTTATAGAAATCTCAATAAAAGTTTGAGTACTTGTATTTAATCAATAAAAAATCATATTAGTGGAAAAGATTTTACATGGACAAGGGTAGCAATGGAAAACATTGAGTTTTTGAATAAAAAATTACAAAAAAGCCTATTTTAACATTACCCAACTTTAGAAAAGTGTTTGAGGTTTATTATGACACTTTGTTTGTGGGAATTGGAGTTGTGTTGAGTCAAGAAAGAAATCCAATAACATATTTTAATGATAAATTTAATGAGGTAAGAACAAAACATTCTAAGTATGATGTTAAATTTTATTTCATTGTACAAGCATTAAGACATTGATAACATTACCGAATGCCTAATGAGTTTATCTATTTACTTATAGTAAGGATTTGAAGTATGTAAACACTCAAAATAATTTAAATAATAGGCATGTAAAGTTAGTGTCTTTATTTTAGGGTTATAAATTTGTGTTTAAGTAGAAATAAAGAAAATAGAATTAGGTAGTTTATGCTTTGAGTAAGCAAGTGGTGTTGATAACTAATATGGTAAGAAAAGTAACTATACTTGAATTTATTAAGGAAGTATATCACATTGATCCATATTTTGTCAATATCGTTGACCAATGAAATAATCCATTGATAGGTGATACAAGTAATATTTATGATGAGTATCTTAACTAATATGGTTATCTCTTCAAAAGGAAAGGATTATGTAATCCAATTAGGTCTTTAAGAAATAATATTATACGATAATTGCATGGTAGTAGTTTCTCTAGACATTTTTCGAAAATAAATGCAATAGATTTTGTGGAGGATAAGTATATTTGGCCAAAGATAAAGATATATGTGATAAGATATGTTTCAAGGTGTAGGATATGTCAGGTGGCAAAAGGACATGAAAAAAATATAGGGATTTACATTTTGTTATAGGTTCCAAGATGACCATGGATAGATTTGAGTATGTAATTTGTTTTGGGATTAAAAAACAATCAGAGAGGTAATGATTCATTTTTTTTTTGTTGTAGACAATTTTTATAATATGGTTCATTTTATTACATGAAATAAAACCAACTAATGAACCTAAAAACTATCAAGAAAAAGAAATTACGAATAGGCCAAGATCTTGAAATAATACTCAAAATTGATTCATATTGATTAATTGAAATAATTAAAAATCCAAACCATGATCAAATAGTCCTTAACTCATAAATTACATTTGACATGAAAAAATTCAAGAAATCTAAAATCTAAAAGCAAACGCCTATTTTTACTAGTCATTATTTTTAGTAAGTTTTGCATGCAAACATGTGTGGCTCTAAATTTTTTTTGAAATAACCTAAATACTAAAATTATCATATGGAATTATATTCAACTAAATTTGAATTCCTATTATAAAAATATATAATTTTTAAAAATAGAAAATTATAAGAAAAACATTAAACATTAATTTCAGACTGTGAGATGATCACATTTAACTTCTAAAAAATATCAAATTATAATCTAAGAAGATAGTGTGGCTTAGGGTAGAATCTAAATTTTTGAGATATTTATTTTTGAGTATGGAAGATCTCAAATGGAGCTATGGGTAAAACATTGTGGCCTCCAAAATATTGGCCTATCTTTTCTACATCATTCTCCTCTGGTTGAAAACAACTCAGCTCCTATAAATTTCTCTAATTATACTGCTATAATTTTTCTTTGTCAATCTTCTTCAGCTCCCATTTTGTAATCTGAGTGTTATCTTCTTACTTCAATCATTCTCAATTCACCAAATACCTATTATAATTCCCTTCCCTTTTGCTTACTGTCTTCATATCTAAAACCTGCACTATATTTTCCTTCTTTCTTTTTGGAACCTACTGCTCCCAGTTTACCTCTTCATCTTCCTCAACTTCATCACCTTATCCATGAAATTTATATAAATTTGAAACACTAAATACTAGTGATATATCAATTTTTTTTTCCAAACTTACCTCATAGGCATTATCATTAGTTTTCTTCATAATTCTGCATGGTCCAATTTTCTTGTACTTCAACTTATAAAATGTGCCTTTTGTAAATATATCTTTCCTCAAGTAAACTATTACCATTAATCCTTATTCAAATACCTTAGATATTCTTCTTACATCCACTTCTAGTTTATATTTCTCATTAATTTCTTGCAACTTTCTTCTTACTCCTTGTAACTACCACAAATGCTTTGCAAACACTTCCACATTTTCACTATTTCAATATGTAATTAAAAATTATATCAAATATAAATTACCTATGGGTTTTTTCCTATAATCAATTTCAAAATATGACTTTCGTATTGATCTATTCATTGAAATATTATATGCAAACTTAGCTTGTGGTAAATCCAAGTCTCATTACTTGGGCTTCTCACCCACTACACATTTCAATAAATTTTCCAAGCTCCTATTCATAACTTCTATCATTCCATATTTTTGTGGGTGATATACATTACTAAATTGTAGCTTAGTACCTATCTTCTTCCACAAAGTCTTCAAAAAATGACTTGAAATTTTCATGTCCCTTTTTGTAGAAATAGTTTTTAGAACACCATGGCATCTCACAATATCCGTAAAAAAAAATTTGTAATTCTAGTAGCACCATTGGTTTTATTATATGAAATGAAATGAACCATTTTATAAAATATATTTAAAACAAAAAAAATCAAATATTTGCCTCTCTTATGTGTTTGTCAATCCCAATACGAAATCCATACTCAAATCTATCCATGGTCCTCTTAGAATTGGTAATGGCATGTATAGTCCAATATTTTATGCATATCCTTTATCCACCTGACATATTATTCACCTTAAAACATACCTTATCACATCTCTCTTCATATTTAGTAAAATATAGTTTTCCTGCAACAAAGATGTTGTCTTTATTTTATCAAAATGTCCAGCCAATACACCACTATATAACTCTCTTATTATATTGTCTCGTATATACCCAAATGGAATGCATAATTATTTCCCTTTGAGGAGATAATCTTCTTGAATAAGATACTCATCACGAATAACATCTGTTCCACCTAGTAATGGATATTTTCACTACTCAACTGCCTTGCTAAAATATGGATTAGGATCATATAATTCCTTAATAGCTTCGAATACAACTACTCCACTCACCATAGTGGTTAATAATGCTACCCTCCTACTCAATACATCAATTACTTGATTCTATTTTCCTAATTTATGTTTCAACATAAAAGTATACCCTTGAAAGAAACAAACCCACTTTACATGCCTACTATTCAAATTCTTTTATGTATTTACATACTTGAAAGCCTCATGATCTGTTTATGAACTCCTTAGGCACCAAATAATGCATCCAATGTCTTAATGCTTGTACAATTACATAAAAATATACATCATAAGTAGAATAATTTATTCTTACCTCAATCAATTTATCATTGAAATATGCTATTGGTTTTCCTTCTTGACTCAACACAACGCCAATCACCTTAAATGAAGCATCACATTCAACCTCAAACACTTTCTTAAAATCTAGTAATGCTAAAATTGGTTTTTATATTATCTTCTTCTTCAAAATTTCAAAAATTTATGTGGCTATACTAGTCCATGCAAATTCCTTCCCTCTCGTGCAATATATTATTGGTGCCACAATATTACTAAAATTTTTTATAATTTTTTTGTAAAAAATTGCTAAACCATGGAAAATTCTTACCTCTATAATGCTTCTTGGAAAATGCCACTCAACAATCACCTTTATCTTTTCTTATCTATTTTCACACCATCTATTGAATCTACAAATCCTAAAAATACTAAACTTTTCTGCATAAACCTACACTTATTCAAATTTTCATACAAATTCGCCTTTATTAACAAATCCATTACCATTCTCAAATGCTTTAACTTTTCTTCTTTTGTCCTACTGAATATCAAAATATCATCAAAATAAACAACCAAAAACTTACCAATATATTCTCATAGCACTATATTCATCAACTGCATAAATGTTCTAGGTGCATTAGATAATTTGAATGGCATGACCATACACTCATATAAGCCATCCCTAGTCTTAAAGGTAGTTTTCCACTCATCTCCTTCATGAAGTTGAATGTGATAGTAACCAATTCTTAGATAAATCTTGATAAAATATTTTTCTCTTGTAATAACATCCATCAAATCATCTAAATGAGGTATATCAGACCTATACTTTATTATAATTTTATTAATTACTCTACTATCCACACACATTCTCCATCCTCCGTATTTATTTGGAGTGAGCAAAAATTTCATTTCACATGGACTAATACTCTCCCTTATCACCTTCTTCCTTTGCAATTTAGTAACATATTTATCTAATTTTACATGTTTTGTTAGACTCATCCTATAAGCTGCATGATTGGGAAGAGATGATCTTGGAATCAAATCAATGTGATGTTGAATATATGTCTTTGGTGGTAAAACATATAATAATTCATTAGGCATAAAATCTTCATATTATTTCAACACTCTTGTTGCTTCTATTGTTATTGACACCATTTTTGTTTTTTCATTCTTTGTTACTAATGCATAACAACAACCTGTTGCCTTCATTTCTTGGATAATTTTTTTCATAAAGAGTATGTCTTATGTCATCTCTTGCTCTCTAAGAGGTAAGAAAACTACGTTTCTACCACCTTTCCAAAAAATTTATATTTTCTTTGCTCCATCATGAATTACATTCAAGTCAAATTGTCATGGTCTCCCTAATAATACATGACATGCATCTATTAGGATAACATCAAACCGTATTTCATCATTATAAATTTTTCCAATAAAAAACATGATTAAACACATTTTATCTACTATAACCTCATTCCATTTCTTAAACCAATAAATTTGATAAGGGTTATGTTGATTTTCACATTACAAATTTAGTTTCTCTATAATTTCTTTAGAAACCATATTTTTACAACTACCACCATCTATAATTACTTTGCATACCTTTCCACTTGAAGTACATATTGTTTGAAAAATATTTGATTATAGCCATGCATCACCACCTTCCTTATTATTCACTTGATCCTTACTTAAAGTGATTATGGTTATTCTCATCATGAGATTCTCTTCAACATTAGCTGGTGCAGCTTTAGTATTCTACTCTTCTATTTGAGCCTCAACTAGATTTACTCTTGGGTGATCTTGTTTCCTCTTTTATTGATTTTGATAGTGTGAACACTCAAAAACTCTATGCCCTTATTTTACACATATATAATAGACATATGATATATTCTAATTCAAAAACCATCCTCTAGCACAACCATAACCTCATCCTCTCTAAGACCCTCATCCTCTTTATTGGTATTGAAACCTTTACTTATTACCATCTTGTCTTTCTGCACGACATGATGACTCACCTTTATTAGCATTAAAGCCACCTCTAGTGTTATTAAACCCACCTAATCCACTTAGTGGATGGGATTAACCTCTTCTTGGACTAGGAGATGTCCTTGTAAAATTTTGTCTATTTTGTTTTTACTCTACCTTTAAAGCTAATTGATAAGCCTCCTCCATGTTAAGTATTATATACATGCTTAATTCATATTGAATAGAAAATTTTAAACCATTTACATAAATTATAACCTTCTCCTTATGTTCATCATGCTCTCCTCATATATAAAGCTTATAAAATTCATTTGTATACTCTTGTATATTGTGATCCTTTTGCCTCAAACATTGAAATATTTTGTATAGGGTTTATGCATAAGCCACTCCAAAAAACATTTTCAATCAGCTTCTTCTCCATCTTTTTCCATGAATTAATCTTCTCTTTACCTTTTATCTATCTCTCTTTCTATAGCTGATCCTACCAAATCATTGCATTACCTTTCAATTTCATGCATGCAAACATTATCTTGTTGTCTTCTCTCATAGTATTCCACTCAAATAACTTTTCCATGTTGTTCATCAAATCTATCAACTCCTCTAGTTTTATTTTAGAATAAACTGATAATATTACATTTTTAAATTATGTAGTTTCATGAACTGTTAAGAGATTGTTAATTCAGTGGCTAGTTATACAACGTTGATTAGAGCATAATATAGGTTAGATGTTAGTTTGAAATTTGTTTAAGTGATTAGCTTAACTAAGGAACAAAAGTTAAGGTGATTAATGGATTGGTTATAGGATAATCAAATATCTCCTTGTATATATATCTTGTTATTGATCAATAAACTATATTGATGCATTTTTCTCTCTACTCCTTCATTGGTATCAAAGTAATTTTTGTCCTATCAGGATGGAGTTTTAAATGTTTATGAGGGGTAGCACTATAATTAATGGTTACCCCACTGAGGAAAAAATGATTTTTATGTGTAATGCATAGGAGCTAGATTTTGTATCTCTTATCTCCTTCCCAACAAAAGATTGTAACACATATGTGGAAGATGCATGGTGTTAAGAAGGCTAGATTAGATAGAAAATTAAACTATATTCTCTATCATACATCTACACAATATTTTCAACATTGGCCTCACCACTATCAAATATAAAGTGTATTAAAGTATTCAACATTTTGCTCACACTCTCTAATGACCATGCATAAACATTTTGTTCATCTTCACTCTTCGGTTATACACACACCTTTGATATAAAAAGCCCTTATATAATGTAAGGTATATGATTTTGATGTAATATAACATGAATATCTATTTAAGTTATTATTTATTCACTTTCAGTCATGCATACAAATTTTTGCCAATTTACTCTAGATTTCTCTCAACATATTTTATGTGCATTTCTCCACGGATATTGCTTCCTCCCTCGAGCTGATATTCTTATTGTCATGCCATCTGTCCCTATACATAAGTCTTGTCATTTTGATTAGGTATGTTTTTTTCTTTTATGTCTATCATAATATTTTTAGTGGTCTTTTATTTTTGGTCTAGTTATTGGTTTTTTATCCTTTACTTTATGTTGTGTTAATATAGATTTCATAAGTTTATTAAAGGTTATTATCATAAATAAAATTAAAAAAAAAATCGAAGTGTCCCGTTAGTAAGTTTTTGGTTTAGTAATAGGAGTATAATTATTTGATTCATGACAACAAATACTCTATGTCATATAGGTTATGATTAAATAAATTTGGAGTCACAATTTTGTTAATAGTTTATGAATATTTTGAAAGTTAGATTTATCTATCTTAACTATCATCAATAGAGTTTAGTAAGAAAAGATTGAAAATTCATGTCATCTAGAATCAATATTGTTTTGGGTTTATTATCAATATGATATTGTCAAAAGTCAATACATTTCTTGTATGAACAGATTATCAAGTGAACCTGACATCCTGATTCATATGAGTTAGTGGCAGAGTTTTGCCCTCATAAATGACATGCATATGAGCTTCATCGAGACATCAACTGAGTGAAGTAGCTTCATTAACTAGAGGTTGTAGGATACATAAAGTTTGGAGGACAACTGGAATCCTCTCATGATTCACCTATGATGGGGTCGCACCATTGCTATGGTGATAATTTTTAGTGTGTTTATTTTATGTTTTGTAGTGTGTTTTTCAATAATCTACTAAGCACTATGTTCTAGTTTGGTGCCTTCTAAAAAAGAATGTTTTGGGGAGAAAAATCACTAAAGTAGCACTTAGTTCTTGGAAAAGGGTTTGCAATAATCTAAGAAACCACAAAAATGTAGTAGAAACCTCTTGTAACCCTCCAAGTTCATGGTCAACCTACAATAGAAAACCATATGGGTTTGTGGTAATCCTCATAATCTAAGAAACCAATGAAAGAGTTATAGTTTTCCTATCACTTCTAGGTTTTTGGTAATCCTACAAGGAAAAAACAAGGTGACACCAAGACCTTGAAGCCACAAAGATGGCATGCCACCTCAGAAAGTGAGCATGATAAATAGAGAGTGTAAATATTTTTACAATTTTTTATTAAAGGGATGACAACTATCAGGGAAAATTATGTTTGTAGAAACAACGTAATAAATGGGGAAATGCTGGTAGAAATTGGTAAGATCACATTGTTAAATAGTTCAGTGAACTGTTAGGAGATTTTTAATTTGGTGGTTAGTAATACAACACTGATTAGTGTATATAATAGGTTAGATGTTGGTTGGTAGTTTAGCTAAGCGATTAGCTTATCTAAGGAATAACAATTAAGGTGATTAATGGAGTGGTTATATATATATATATATATATATATATATATATATATATATATATATATCAAAGCATTTTGGTCTTTATTCCTTCATTTTAAACTACCTTCATAATCTAAAACATCAACCATAATTATTTCATTTCTTCCTTCTAAATCTCGAACCATCCTCTCTTCCATCGGTGGTGTCTACTCTTTTTGTTCTTCTTCTTACTGAATTTCTTTATCATGATCGTTATCTTCCTCATCACCACCTTATCTTCTCTACTAATTGGTGATAACCTATATTAATTATTGAACTTTCCTCTATAGCTCTTGTATAGTCCATTTTATCTATGGAACACCTCCTTATCCTCTCTCCATTCTTTACTCCTTTAAAATTTTAATGTACATTGATACTAGATAATGAACTCAAAACTTATCAAGAATAAGAAAATAACTAATAGGCCAAGATCTTGATGTAATATTCAAAATCAATTCATATTTATTTCTTGAAATAATTAAAAACCCAAACCATACTTAAATAAGCCTCAAACCAAAAATTAAAGTTGACATGTAAAAATTCAAAAAAATTAAAATCTAAAAAAAAACATCTATTTTTAGCAGCTGCTATTTATAGAAAGTTTCACATGCAAGCACATGTGGCTCTAAAAATTTCTTGAAATAACCTAAATACTAAAATTAGCTTATGAAATGAAATTCAATTGAATTTTACTATTGGTTATTAAAATATACAATTTTTAAAAATACAAAATTCTCAAAAAAATCATTAAATGTTAATTTTAGACCCTAGGATGATCATGTTTGGCCTCAAAAAAATATCAAAATAAAATATTTGTAGATATAAAATCTGAGGGAAGAAACAAACTTTTTTATATGATCATTTTGGCATATAAAATATCTCAAATAGAGCTATGAGTCAAAATTTATGGCCTCTAGAAAGTTTGCCTATTTTTTCTACATCACCAATAATGCCACTAGATTTGTAGAACTATTGTTTTAAGGATATTGTGAGTTTGTATGGTGTACCAAAAACCATTACTGTAGATAGGGACAAAAAAATTATAAAACTTTTTTGGGGGACTTTATGGAGGAAGATAAGGACTAAGCTACAATTCAATAGTGAATACCATCTAAAAAAATGGAAAGACAAAAGTTGTAAATAGGAGCCAAGGAAATTTATTGATATGTAAATATGGAGAGAACCCCAAAAAAAGGGACTTGGAGTTAACACAAGATGACTTTTCATATAATAGTTTAGTGAACATATTGAGAGGAAAATCATATTTTTAGTGGGAGAAATCCTATAAGTGTTTAATATTTGATACAAATACAAATTGTAGAGTAAGTTAGTGATGATGCATAAGCATTGGAAAAACATATATAGGAGTTACAAGAATAAATTAGAATAAATTTGAAAGAAATTAATGAGAATTATAAATTAATATGATATGTTACAATAAGTTCACAAAATATTTTAATAAACATATTTAGTAATGGTTTACACAAGGAAAGAGATATTAATGAAAGGCACATATAACAAGTTGAATTACAAAAAAATTGCACCATACGAAATTGTAAATAAAATTAATGATAATGTTTATGAGGTGAATTTACAACATATTTTTATATCTATCTAATTCTTAATATTTCAAATTTATATGATTTCCATGGAGAATATGAGGAAGGTGATGAAGGTGAAGAATTAGATTGGCATTAATAGGTACAAAAAAAGAAGAAGAAAGAAAAGATAATTCATGTGCTAGATAAGAAGATAGTAAACACAAGGCATAGAAGTTATGACAGGTATTTGTATAGTGGGAAGGATTAAATTAGGAAGAGAACACATGGATTAAAAAATGGTAGTGGTACAAATAAATATACTCATAGAAGCTGAGTTATTTTTAAGTAGATGAGAATGATGTAGAAAAGGAGGCCAATATACCAGAGGCCATAAATTTTTATTTGTAGCTATGTTTGAGCTCATATTTCAGTAAAAATGACTACTTCATTTTTTTTGGTGTAACTATAACTAGTTTGTCCAATTATGGATGTTTTTGATAACTTTTGGAGGTTATATGTGGCCATCTAAGGGTCTAAAATTGTACTTTAATATTATTATTATTTTTTTTATAATTTTAAAAATTGTATATTTTTTAACCATACTTGAACTTCAGTTGATATTCATATTAGAGGTTAATTTTGTTGTTTAGTTTATTTTTGGAGATTTTTAGAGCTATGCATGCTTACATGTGAAACTTAATAAAAATAATAGTTTTTAAAAACATCAAATAAAATTTTATTATTTTTAGAGTTTTGAATTTTCGTATGACAACTCTAATTTTGAGTTTAAGCTTATTTATGCATGGTTTGTAATTATTTGAATCATTCAATATTAATCAATAAAATTTATTATTTCATAAGCTTTAATTATTGGTATTTTTTCCTTAATATTATTCATGTTCATTATTTGAAGTCCAAAATATAAATGAGGTTACTTTTGAATTAATTAATGAAAAATAGGAAACACGTGCCTTTATGGAAGTAGTGGAAGAATCCAATTTAGAACGAAAAGAAATAATAGAAAAAGGAAAAGGTTTTTATGTTTCAATGTAAAATTATGTATATTAACTCGATCGAAGGTTGTTTCCAAGTTTGGCTCTTAAATAGGATGATTAGACCAAATTATGTAGGCAAAAAAAGAAAAGTCATAAAAAACCTCAAAAACCAAATAATATGATCGTACACTCCTACAAAGGATACAATCATAATATATCGCATGGTAGAAGTAACATAGTTCTAACTTAGCATATTTTTGATGCTTAGCTAAAGTTTGGTGGATGGTTTTTGAATAGTTTACAGACCATTTTTAGATTATTGGAAGAAGGCTAGTTGTTGGATGGTTAATTATTTAATAGTTATTTGTTAGTTCTTTTATCTTTACCTCTGCATCGAAAGGGGTTTGAAAGGAACTTCAATGTTTTATTTTTTTCTATAATGTATAAGGCTTCAAGGCATTTCAAAATCCATTTCCACCCATACCTAAAAAGTAAAAAATTATTTGCAAATAAAGCTAAAAAGTGTGTTTATAAATTTATTTTCAATAATGGGAGATATAGTGATCTTAAAAAATGATCCAAAATTTATGGGCTATGTAATAAGACAATAATAACCTTAAAATATATGGAAACCATAAAACATTATCTAATCTATTTTTAGGAGATGAAAAATATGAAATTCTCCTCATTTCTATATTTGAAAGTAAAATTTGAGAATGATATAGTAAATAATAAGTTGTCAGGTATCTATTACACTAATTAATAGTTGATGTTTAAAATTGGTGAATTATAAGAGGAAAAAAACACTTCAATAATTGTAATTAGTCATCAACCATGAGAATTGTTATAGTTGATTGTGACACAAATATGAACTCCACCATTTCTCTCTAAATATTTGAATGAATTATTTAATTTTCTTTATAGACTATGAGTTAATTTATGAGTTTAATAAAAGTTAAATATACTTTTAGATTATATTGAGATGCATAATTTCACTAATATGCGTGTGTATTTATAGTTGTCTTAAGTTTTAGTAAAAAATTTAGTGACGAGGAAATAAATCTTATAAAAATAAAAAATATATGACCAATAACCATCAACAAATTATAATTAAATAGGATAATATTACCTATAAAGAAATTACTTAAATGATTCACAACTATAGAATTATATATCTTAGAATTAATATAATAATAAATAGATCCACAATAATAATTGGTGAAAGAGTAGAATACTTGAATATTATCACTAAGCCAATTTGAATGGGCACCTCCAAAATAATACAATAAAAATAGAATTCATAATATGATGACAAAAGATAAATAAATGCCTATTATATATACTCCACTTATCCATGGTTATTATATAGGATGAACATACTAAGAACATCGAGAAATGTAACAGGATAATTTCAAGGTGTGTAAGCCACAAGTCTACCACACATATCCCTTGTTACATGATAGGTTAAGCGTGTAGCATGAGTCTCCCATTAAAAGAAATATTTTCCTCAATATTGAATCAAAATAATATTTTTCTATAGTAATGCTTCATCCTCCCATGTTACATATTTAGAACCTACATTCTTCCATTTGATCAAATACTCTTTAATCACTTTGGCTTCAAGTTGCTTAGTACATGTATGAAGGATATCTTTAGGTTCCAATACAAATCAACCTGCTTCATTCAATTCAAATAACTCAATATCCATGAAAAATCTATGTACAATTAAATTCTACAAGAAATATATTTGAAATACCATATATATGTGAGTGGACAGGGGTAATCACCTATTATAAGATAAACTAAAATTTTTTAGCAAGATCTAATAATGGTTATAATACTAAGGTGATAACATGTTTTCCTCTTTTTTGTTTCCTCAGAGAGATCTGCTTATATGGCTACAAACACATAAGGACCCAATCAATATGTCAAAATTCTACTCACTGTAGTGTTTATCTACTTGTTGCTTCATTTGATTTTGTGTCATTGCTAAATTATCTGTCGAACTGATCAATATCTCTTTTTTATGGTCAATGCATTTCTCAATAGCTCAAACCTTGGGGTACATGGTCAAATCTAAAATGATGGATGGGCTATGATACCCATACAACTCTATAAATGGATACATCTTGGAATAAGTGTGAAAAAAATGTTATAAAGCCATTCAACAAGTGGCAGCCAATGAACCCATTTGTCCTCTTTGTCTAAAAAAATTAGCAAAGATACCCTTCTATACATTTTTTAGCTACCTTTATATATTCATTATACTACTGATGATAGTATAATCTATTAGTCAATTAGGTTCCCAAATATGCAAATAATTCAAGCCAAAAAATACTAATAAATATGAGATCTTGATCACTTACAATGATCTTTGGAGTACCATGCAATTTTTATCCTGTATTGAGAAAAGTATAAGCTACTATACTAGTAATAAATGTCCATGATAAAGATAAAAAATGACCATACTTGGTGAGTCAATCCATAATTACCATAATATAATTTTTATCCTTACAACATGGTAACCCGGTAATGAAATCCATGGAAACCTCTTTCTAATGCTGGCTAGGGATGGATAAAAGTTGTAAAATCCTTGGGGTTTTAATGGTTTCACCTTTGATTTGTTAACATAACATGAATTCAACCACATGTTTCTATACATCCCCCTTGATTCCTTCCCAAAAGAAATATTTATTGATTCTATGATATGTTTTAAAAAATCTAGAGTGACCTCCAATAGGATATGCATGAAGTTTTTGAATAATTTTGTGTTCGAGGAGAAAATGGTTTCAAAGGTATAATATATATTTATACCATTACGTGGTCCCCTTTCATGTAGAATTTTTAGATTAATTATAAAACTACTAAATATTGTGAATCATATACTTGTTAGTAATGTCATTTTCCCATTATGATGTTGCTTCCTCTAGCTAATATTCCTATCACATGGGCATGGCACATAAGAATGCCTAAACTAATTCATCTTGTTAGGAAAGGGAATTGTCCACACATTATCATTTCCTTTATTATACACTATTTGAAAATAACATCCTAACATTTTAGTCACCTAATATTGTTTTTATTTATATGAAAATCGTTGTTCCAAAAAATATTTGAGACTATCATGATCACTCTTTACCTAAAAGTGATAACCCATTAGATAAGGTCTCCATTGTTTCACTACATGTATAATAGACATCATATTTTTATAATATATTTATTTAATCCTATTTTCCCCCTTCAATTAGAAACTTAAAAATGCTATTGGTTTTCTTTCTTGCATGATTACAACCCCCATGCCATATCCTGGTGTGTCATACTCCACAACAAATTTTTTTGAAAAATTAATAATAACTAAATATGGAGTCACGCACATACCCATTTTAAAATGTTTAAATTCCTTTGTAGCTAAATCAGTCCATTGGAGGGATTATTTATTGAATAAAGAGATGAATGGTGCTATAATGATACCATAATTTTTGACAAACCTATGATAGTAACTAGTTAGCAACATAAATCCTAGGAGGTTATTGAGCATCTTGGGAACCTATCACTACATCATTACATGGATTTTTTAGGAAGAAATTTACATTTCATGTGAAATAATATGGCCTAATTACTCAACCTCTTGGACACCAAAAACACATTTGGCAAGTTTATCATAAGGTGATTTTTTTTAAGAATTGAAAGTACTTCATTCATATGGTTCAAATTATCCTCCAAATTATTTTTGTAAATGAAGGTATCATCAAAAAATACTTATTAAAAATTTATAAAAAATTCCCTAAAAACAATATTCATCAAACTCTAAAATATATATGGTGCATTTATGAGACAAAAGGAATAAACATAAATTAATAATTTCCTTTATGATTTGTAAAAGTTATTTTAGGTATGTCCTCATCACTATTGCCAATATGATAATATCCATAGTGAGGGTATAACTTGGTAAAATAAATAACACCATGCAATTCATCTAGAAAATTATCAATTACTAGAATAGGAAGCTTATCTTTGATGGTGTACTTACTGACTTACCTTTAGTCTAGGTACATCCTATAACTATCATTCTTATTTTGCACCATGACCACTCCAAAGGAATATTCATTTTGACTATGTTAGATGATTCATTCCTATAACATATCTTGTATCATATTTTTAGGTTCAGTCTTTTAGGCATAAGGATACTTATAGGGTCGGATGTTGGGTGGTGTACTTCTTAAATTGACCTTAATGGCATGATCATGTGTATGACTTAGAGGAATTTTTCTTGGCATGTAATAGAAAATAATAGAATGGTCATCTAGCACCCTTTAAAAATTAGGATGTGTAAACTCCCCCATTGGTTGAACATCTATGAAAAATAAGTCTAACTAGTTGTGCAACTTTAGCTCATAATCCATACATTTCAAAGGATGTGCCTTATGAATGGAACCTAATGAATAGTTATTAAAAATTCATCTCAATAGTGTCCAATGTGGTCAGCTAATACACACCCAAAATAATCTTATTTTATCCCATAGGAATAAAAAACATTAGGGAATCCAAGAAGTAGTCTCCCATAGAAATCTTAATGCTATGGCATTTTCCACAATAGTAGACTATACCATCATATGTAATCATGAATTGAAAGTCTTAATTTAGATGAATGAAGTAATTCAAATGAGTAAATAAATTACTATTTAAAAAGTCATGTGTACTCCCAGAGTCAATTAACATAGTCACCTTGTGTTTATTTAGAAACCCTACCACCTTAAGAGTTTGAGGAGTACTAATACCTTAAAGTATATGAGTGGAAATAATAGGTTGGGAAAATTTAGATTCATCCTCAGGGTTAATCAAACTTGCCCCTAGAGCCTCCTCATATTCCTCCTCCTCATTAGTACCATAAATTTCAATTAAATTGTTTTCATAAGATCAATGTCTTTTTTTCCTTTTTATATTGCAACCAAAAAATAAAACAGTTGCATGTTTTTCTTCCACATGCTAAGTTGTCAATCTAGTAGTTTGAGAAAATGGTGGTGCCATTAAGGTGTATTCCTAAATGTTGATTAAAGGTTTTCATTTAATCAAATATTATTCCTCAACCATATGTATCCTATGTATGATCTCATATACAATATTGGGATGAAACGTACAAACCTCCAATTGGATTTTATCTTTGAGGGCAAACAAAAATAGGTAAGTAAGATTTTCCTCAATGGTGTCTGCCACAAATAAAGAGAGATTATAAAAAATTTAAATGTAGTCCTTTACAATCCTAATCTAGTATAACTTGGCTATAAAAATGACTTACCAATTTTTTATGTGTTTTTAAACTTAGGCTAAACAATTACATTTTCTTATATTGGAGAACGTGTTCTTGAGGTCAGAATGGGTGGTGGGTTTGTCAATCAGGCCTGATGAGAGGCAAAAAACCTAGTCATAGGGGTTATATGCCCCTAGTAATATTGGCAATGTTAGTTTTCACCCATAGAGCATTGAAATTAGTGTTTTTTAAACCACAACTTCAACTTTGACAACATTTGTTGTTAGTGTTTTCATTTTACAAAATAGTAGTGAAAATGCACGTTTAGGTGGAGTGGAATGTCATGGCAGCACAATAACATGTAATTTACCTATATGTACATAAAAAAAGTGATGTATTCATAGGTATAGGTCTTGGAGGAAGAAATACTAGTTGATGATTCATAAGTTGCTTGTTCACTGACAAAAACATACATTTTTAGAGCCATCATTATAACTTGTCTAACAAATTGATCTCAAAGCTTCCACCCAAGTGATCTAGGGTGTAATTAAAAATATTGAATAGGTATGTGAGTTATCTAATCATATATGCAAATGACTTACATTTTTTTTAATCCATGTTTGAACTTAGGTTAAAATATTGTATTTTTCTTGTATTGGGCAAGGTGTTTTTTAGGCAAAATAGGTTGCAAGTTTGTCCATTGAGCTTGATAGGATGCCAATAACATGGTCTTAGAGGTCATCCTACCCCATGGACATTTTTGTGGTGTTATTTTTCAGCCATGTAGCATCAAAACTAGAGTTTTATAACAATAACTTCAACTTCGAGAACATTTGTTATGAGTGTTTTTACACTCTAGAACGGTAGTGAAAATACACTTTCAGGTGGATTTCAATCTCATGGTTGCTCAATAACATGTAATTTGTATATTTTTATTTGAAAAAATAAATATATTTAGAGGTTGAATTATCAAAGGTAGATGTGCCAGTTGGAGCTTGAAAAGTTACTTGTTTATGTACAAAAACTTGCATTTTTGGACCCATCACTGCAAATTTTATAATGGACATATATTGAAGCTTCCAAATAAGTGATATGTGGTGTAATTAGAGGGTTTAAGGAGGTATTTTATGTATCTAATGGATTATATAAATGGCTTACAATTTTAATTTTATGTACATTTGAACTTGTGCTAAAAAATTACATTTTTCTTCTGTTGAGAATGGTGTTCTTAGTGCCAGAATAGGTGGTGGGTTTGTCAATAAGTCCTAAAAGGAGAAAAATAGCCTAGTTATATAAAATATAATCCCATTTTTACATGTTTTGGTGTTATTTTTCATACATGAAGCATCATAACTAGAGTTTTGCAACCACAACTTCAACTTTGACAATATTGATAACTTTGACAACTTTGACAACTTAAACTAGAGACCTACTTAATGAGTAATTAAACTATTGATCTATTGACCTATTTAAAACTTTGGAGAATTTTAAAAATTTTCAAAATTTTTACAATTTTTACAACTTTGACAATTTTTACAACTTTGACAATTTTGACAACTTTGATAATTTTTACAAGTTTGATAACTTTGACCTATGGACATATTAGGTGGGAATGAGTAATTTACCTATTAACCTACTGAATTATTGGAATATTTACAACTTTGATAAATTTTACAAATTTGACAACTTTGATAACTTTTATAATTTTGAAAACTTTGGCAACTTTGACAATTTTGACAACTTTGACAATTTTGACAATTTTGATAACTTTGATAACTTTGACAATTTTTACAACTTTCACAATTTTGAAAAATTAGACATATTTATGTATTTATGTTTTTATATATTTAAATATTAGGTGTAATTTAGTTCTTGACCTATTGACCTCTAGAATAAAGAAACACTATCTATACCCTATTTTAGGTTAACAGTCATTTTTGGTTTTGTAACCTCACATTTCATTTGAGGTAGATGATGAAGAGTATGAGTATTAAATATTTAATTATATTTATTTATGTGTGTAATTTTTAAATGAAATATGTATGAATATTTATAGTACAATATTGTTATAACCTACATATGGATAAGAGTTTGTAAGTTTCACTTTGATCATAGTTCTTTCCCATTGATAGTCCACAGTCCTAAACTCAAAATTTTGTATACTATAATATTTGTATATAATATTGTATTTTATTAAAATGTTGATAAATAAATGTTTATAATGGTTATATAAGGCTATTATAAACTTATTATCATTTATAGATTCATCTGAAGTTAAATACCTATATACCCTGCATACCCTTATTTCTAACATACAAAATAAAGTGTTGAATGACTAAGATTTTTTTTTTAAAAATGTCATGAGGGTCATGATAAATTTACAATTAAATTAAAAAGTTTTAATAATGTTAGATAAATCTAATCCAAAAATTATATCATCTTGAAAATCTTGGTTGGACATTATATGCAATTATTTTCAGTCTCAACCTATACAGTTGCTAAAAACCCTAAATTTGAGGGTTTTGACCATAAGAAGAGATTAAAAATTAAAAAATTATTAATTTTTAAAATATATTATGTATTATTATATAGTAAGTTAATTAATTTAATTCATACTTATACCTTATATATTTTATATTGTACTACCCTGTAGGTAGTCAACTAGCCTAAGAGACATAGTGAGAAAGAGGATAAAGAAGAAAGTTGAACTTAAGTAAAAATTTGAGGACCAAAATTGATTGAAAAATAGGATTGTTGAAATGGGTGGTAAAATATAGTTTTTTTTTTTGGTCAATGTTTCTCCAAAATCGTCAAACCTTGGAGCTTTATGCATTTGGAGGGTAAATTAGAGTGTCAATTAAGCCTAGAGGTACAAGATTTTACAAAGGAGCCTAACCCTATAATGTATGCAAGGTAATGGAATTGAAAAGTATTTATAAAAATATAATTATTTTTCCTTGAAGTTTCTATGTACAAAATATAACATGAGGTTTTCCCTAAAATAAGGCTATAAGCAAAGAAAAAGTCTAGAGAGAGAAATCTACGAAAATATAAAAAGAGAGGGGTTCAATATTTAGAATTATGTTATAAGAGTAGGATAAATATTATTTAGGTAGCATATAAGTGAATACATAATATTAGATAAAAATAACTTTGATCAGGATCGTAAACATTTACAAGATTTTATGAGAAAGTTATGCATCAAAAGTATAGAAGAAGCAGGTAAAAAAAGGCCATTAAGCCTAAGTAATAAGAATGCCGTTAGCCATTTACATTACACACAATTACATTTAAAAATTTAATTAAAAAATATATGTATGATCCAATATTTATACCATTAAAAACAATAATTTTTTAATCCTCATTTATACACATACAACATTAAATACGAGATCCAATATAGATAACAATTTGGAAGATCAAAAGAACATTGTACAATAACACATAATGAAATAAAAAATAAATATAAATTATATATATTAAGACATTATATCATACAGTATAGGCACATACATGTCCAATGTTAATAATACTTAGATTAGGTCATGATACCCATACAAAACATTACATCTACTAACATAGTATCTAATTTTGGCTAAATGTCATGTGCATATATACAATGCTAAAAATGCATCAATTTACATATAAGCATACAAAAAAGTGGATCTCATGTGTAAGACATCTTATTCATCACATAGAATCCCTCTCCTTTCCCTCGTCAAAGAAGACTCTCCCTGGGATTCCCTACTAGTAGATGGAGATCCGTCTAATGCCTTGGATTGCTCTAAGGTCTGACTGTTGGTGATACACTCAAAGATAGTTTAAATCTGAGCTTGTTAAAATATAATTATTATTATGAAATTAACATAAAGTACATTCAAATAATTGTTAATAAATTAATTTTAAACTACAATAAAAAATCATTTAAACTATCAATCAAGTCAATGGTGGGATCAGCGATTTGAATAGTCATCTCAAATAAGGGAGGAACATGAGAAGTTACCCCAATCTCCATCTGATTGGTACTATCAGTTATCAAAGGAAAACATTGCATATAAAATACATAAATATATGTTATATTTGTGCCAAGTACACATGTACTAAAATTATTAAAACAAGTCTATTTTTACATTTCAAAATTACAAGAACCATTATATACATCTGTTAATGCCTATGTACATGACATTGCAATAGTAATGCCTATGTCTATCCCAAATCATAAAGAGGGAGGAGGGTCAGTACTAGCCATCAAATATTCATGTAAACAAGGTCTCACTTAGTTTTATATAAATTACATCAAATCTTATATATTAAAACCAAAATGATCAATAGAAACACTTGCACATATAAAATATTTGTCTATATAATTACATGAATTCAACGAAACATTATAGTAATGAATAAGACAATCATGCACATGAAAATTCACTTAAATCTGAAATTATAAGCCATTTATTCAAGTGTTAGTCTAGTAGCCTTGTACAAAAAGCAAAATTAGATGATTAAAACTATTAAAGGGAATATATAATATACTAGTTTCCTTTTTTTCAAATTAATAAATATAAATATACTTGGGTAAAGATCTTCAATATATTCTATATTACATGTTGGACTATATTGGTTGTTGATTTATTACTTATCTAAAAATAGGGGTTTGACTTTGGTCTAGACCCTCATAACTAATTCCTTTTGGATAAATTTTCAATATTAAGCTAGAATATTTAGGGATATGTAAAATTGTTTTTTAAAAATGTGGACATACATTTGATGGAGTAGTGTGACGAAGTATGATTGGATCCCAAGGATTATAGAGAAATTAATAACTAATGATTTCACAACACTATATACAATAGAGATACTCTAGATTCTGTAGTTAGGGATTGTTGTCCCATCATGTACATTCCTTTGCTTGACTTATTCACCAACTAGGATGTGTCATATAAAATAGTTTAATTTTCACAAAAGTCCCTTGAGAGTGGCTTATCACTTTTAAGGTTGTGATTAGGATACTAGGATTATTGGCTAAAGGCAAGGTTGTGTCCTTTATAGAGGATTGTCATAGAGTTAAGGTTGTTAATTGGGTGTAATACTTTTGTGTAAGAGCATGTGAACCATACACTCAGCATGGGATAATTGTACAAGCACATGACCCCTTACCATTGAGGGTTAGAGATTGGGACAATGTGGTCCATCAAGGCTTCTAGTTGGATAGGTATGTCACCATTGAGAGATTTTCCATGAGTGGTGGACACAATGACAATGATATATTTGCTAGCTCTACTATATTAGGGTCTTTTATGATAGTTTGTGAATCAGGTGGACACTCTATTACCATCATAGGATAAATTGGGAGAGTACTAAATGGAGGAATACATTTAGAAAAATATCTTCTGTCTCAGTTGTAATTATGGTAAGATGCCAATACTAATTATAACCACTACCGTAGTATGTAGATACTTAGATGTAGAAATAAGAATAGGACAAAGTGTGAGGAGATGAATCTTAGGGGGAAAAAAGTTTAGTGGGTGAAGATATGAAGTTACTTTCTATCTTACTTTTTAATTTATTACTTAGTTATTATTTATTTATGTGACTAAGATCTAATGTATTCTCTTGTTATATGGTTTTAGAGTGAATCAGTTAGTGGTGGAGCATGATCATAGAAACTTTGGTTAGGAATATTTTGGTGAGGATTATTTGAGCCTTGTTAATATTTTGGTGGATGTGGTTCTTTATTTCTGAATAAGTAAGCATACATATGTTTTTATCCCTACTTATCATACATATGTGAATTTCCCTCATAATAAGAGATAGATAGTTGGCCTAGAGAAAAATGTGGTTGGTTTAGAGTCTCAGGTGAATATTTTCAATGAGATTTTTAGTTCTACGTGAGGTTAGGCTCCATCTAGGCAAAAAATAGCAGGAGGTACATCACCCATATAGGTATAAGTAAGAGACACATAAGTATATAAATGGTATCCCACATCACTCATCAACATGTATATATAAATCAATTGTAGTCATAACAAATGATAATGGAAAAAAAATATCCAACAAATTAGCACCTCTATATATGTAAATGGTGTCATCCTAACAGAGGTAAATGTAGTTGTGGATGGCCTAGCAACTCAATCTGAATGTGAAAATAATGCCAGTGACAAATTGAATGTTGTAAATGTCACCTGTGACATAAAAAATTACATATATATTACATTAAATTTTTATTTAAGTTAATTTTTAGCTTAGAAATTAATTTTTTTAATATAACTTAAATTCAACATGACATTTGTATAAAATATACCTACATCTATGTGGTCACTAATGTCTACATGCCAAGTATGCATGCCAAAAAATCATCTCTCATAATAATATGTTCTAAGCCATGTGAAACACCAACGCCATCATCATTAAAATATCCAATTCACATAACTTCACATGAACTATAATGGTGGTTTTGGGTTAGGTAGCCTATGATGTATACATAGAATCACTATATATAAGCATACTCGTATGCTAAAGGAGTGCATCAGTGAGTGAGCTAATAACATGGAGAATATATATATCCATTGCCAACTAAACCATGAAGGGGATCTCAGGATGAAGATGATTTTGGATATGAATATATGCATTATGACTAGGTACATGATGTGCACATGGTTGATCATGCACATAACATTTTTATAGACCCTAAAACTAAGTAAAATCAAATAAATTATGAATTTGATTGAGTAGAAACTCATAGTAGAATTTTCTCAAAAAATATAACGGGACCTCATGGTTGTTACATGGTATATATTCAAATACCATCCACCATCGATCCCAAAAAATGGCCATGATTAATTTATGTACAAAATAATGGATAGGAAAATCTTTAGCTATTATGAGAAAGGGGACATTGGTGGTTGGGTTGATGAATAAGGCATAAATTTTAGCTTTGAAAGTTTCCAAATTATTGACCTAAAAGGTTGATAACTTGTCATCATAATAGGCCCTACAATTATCCCTATATGAGGCCCATCGATTAACTTAAATTGTTATCAAGTTAATTTGACCTAATAATGTTTTTAAGAATTGACTAACTGGGTAAAATGGTGGTTGTTCAAATTAAGATCTCTCATTTTATATATTATGTATTTAATTTCATTTTTTTTTCAATAATGTTGTCAATGAAAAACTTTTGACTGCTAAGGAGTTTTAGGTAACTATATGAGGGTTAGGTAGAGGGATAGGAGGAACAACAGGCTTTTGTGGAGGGTTATGAAGATGAGCAAGATGATGGTTTTGTGGAGGGTTTGGAGTATTAGAAATATGACCTATCATAAAAAAATAAATTACAATTAAAAGCATGGGTTACATAATGAAAATTATGAAAAATTAGTAAGTAGAGAAAATTTTGATGACTTACCTCTCCTACATGGTGGCATCATCAATAAAAAAGCAAAATGGGTAAATTTATCATCTTATTGGTACTTCTTATCACTTCTTTCAGCAACACATGATCATAAAAATTGGGTGGAAGAGGAAATGTGAATGGAAAATGAATAATTTTGCATTTGGGTTTCCATATTTTGTTGTGACAAAAGGCATGTGATCACATTATTAATGTGACCATGTTCCCTTTAATAACATGATAAAGTTACTATTTAATATAAAATGATCACAATATTAAATAATGTTATCATGTTATTTAATAATGTGAACACATTATGGCTCAACAATCCTGAGCCTAGACTCAAGTAAAATAATCATATTAATTAAATAGTATAATCAGATTATTAATTAACATGATTACATTACTATAAATTTCCATATAAGTATACCCAAAATCCATTTAATTACCTATGTATAATCTACATGTAGGCCACACATATTCCTATATTCACTATAGGTTAAGCACATATCTTAACCCCACAAATATAATGAGTACATTTTTAGTCCCAAAAATGTATTGTCTATATTTTTGGGTTGTAAAAATATACTAATAATATTTGTATAAAGATGACCACAAGATGAAGAAATCATAATGAAAAATAATTATAGGGACACAAATTCTAAGAAAACATGTAACTTATAAAGACAATTTAAAAATACATAAGTAACTAAAAATCAATTAATTTAACAACTAATACATAACTAGTGTTCATTTTTATGTTTCTATATTTTACATCCCGTTACTCTCTCTCTGTGTGTGTGTGTGTGTGTGTGTGTGTGTGTGTGTGTGTGTGTGTGTGTGTGTGTGTGTGTGTGTGTGTGTGTGTGTGTGTGTGTGTGTGTGTGTGTGTGTGTGTGTGTGTGTGTGTGTGTGTGTGTGTGTGTGTGTGTGTGTGTGTGTGTGTGTGTGTGTGTGTGTGTGTGTGTGTGTGTGTGTGTGTGTGTTCATGAATACCAAAGTAATCCTACATATTGGAATAATAATAATTAAGAGTGTTGGGGTGAATCAGTTTACCAAAAATGTTCTTTCAATTATATCCAATAATTTTTGAACTATGAAAGCAACAATGAGATCTAACAATGCATAAAGAACATTCACATGAGCATAACATAGGAAAAAATATATATGAGTGGGAAACCCTCAAGTGGAATAAAAAACATTGTGATATATGTAAATGGACTATATTCATATAACCTAAAATACTAAATTGGTTTGAACACCAAATCAATATGGAACAATAATCCTAATACAATCAAGCAGCCATTTGACTAGGTTTTAATAAACATCTACTTTCAAAGAAGCAGCAAATCTCGAAGTGACTTATCACCAACTCAAAAAGCTCATAAATTTTGATCAATAAAACTATGATATACTTTTATGGTCTCATTTAAACACCTCATTATTCTCTACCAAGGAATATATCATTCATTTCAATTACATACATACAAATAGGACTAAACTACCTTGTATTAGTACAAGTCTCATGGTCACACACCACTTAATTGGCCACACACCTTTAATGTATTAGGTCAGACATTTAATTGGTAATATAAAATATTATGAACATGATTCAAATGAATTTTATACCCCTTTTGGTCTATAACAACTCAATTATAACTCATTTATCTTTTAGGCCTGATGAAGACCTAATTGGATTAGGTCTATCTTATTAGCATAAAATATTGATCCTCTTGGATCGAGATGGACTTATCCAATAATAAAAAACCATTTAATAAATTATAAAATGACCTATACTTAACCTTTAAATTATTTTTTAGACCTGTTTCCTTTTCTCATAATATGAAATCTCTTTTAGGACAAACTGTCCTATTAGATCTGTGTACCTCAAACTTATGTCTTGCAAAAATGAAGCTTATACACCCTTAATTTATTGAAATAAGATAAGGAAAAAATGTAGATAGGTTATCGATTATCATAGGGTCTTCACCAAACTCTTGGAACATATTCACTTAGTAGATAAAGGCTTAGTAAAATCTCTATAACTTACTCACTCAGAACTACTAATTTACCTTAAAGACCAGTCATGGTGACTCAGACCTCAAAAACTTGTGTAAAAACTTGTCATATATAATGATGAATGTAAATTATCCTATAATATATACAAACCATTAATATATAGAAATACCATATGGTCTAATGACACATATTGGTCTTCCAGACTAATTTCTTGACCTTATATCACATAGTCCTATTTGAACCAGACATATAATTTTGTGAGCAACTTTTTCACCATATCCACTAACCTAAAAAACTAATTATAAGAATGAGAATGTATTATAAATCATAAATAAAATATTCATTCACTTTATGACATCAATATGTTATGTTAATACCCTCAAATCCATTTTCTTATCTCTACTAGGGTTTTTAACTATTTACACCCTTAGGTCTGTCTGCGACTAGCTAACATGGATGACCAGTTCAGAATAATTAAAGGCTGTAACATATATAAAAACAATATTTATATTTATTTATGAATATTTATATTATTTTTACATCCATTATCCTTCCTTGGCTAATGCAACTTTTTAGAGATACAACAACTTCTTGATAAATAAGCTTGTATTTGTGCAGTTTCTCTCTCATCTGACTAACCACCACCACCACTTAGAGGTAATTGAGAGAGGTATAATACATTATTAAATAGTTTTAGTATGAATATGAATCCATTATAAGATTATTTAAACAATATATTACACATCATGTCCTTATTAGGGTCTTAGGAAGGTTTAACACAGGTTTTAGTGTTAATGATTGTTCATAAAGGATGACCCATTAAATCCAAAACCAATGCCTAGAGAGCTTAGATATTACCCTTAATCATCTCTCCATAATATATAAATTTCCCATTAAGAGGATACACATGCAAAAAAATGTCTAAAAGCGCTTCTTGGGTCTTGAGACCTCATTTCCTGAACTCCAAAAGGCCTAAATTGGTGTTTCATGTAATTTATTTCAAACCATGAACTAAAAATTTATGAACATGCCTTAAATAAATTACACCACCTATTTTCATTATTAAATATTAATAATTTCCTTGAAATCTCATATTCATATCTCATTAGGCTAGGAAGGGTCTAAGACATGTCTAGGTGTAGGCTTAGTCTGGAAGACCTACCCCTATAAGCTCACCCTAAAACTCTCATGAATGCTTCTATGACTCACACACATGATCAAAAAATGTCATAAAACCTTCAAATTATTGAGTTTATTAAATTTTATGAACATACCATTATGCCTATTTTTCACACCCCTTCAATTTTTTGAAATTAATACTCTTATTTGCCATAGAAATGACTTAGTCAAAATCTAAAACTTTAGTCAAGGACCTAAGTCAATTAATAATATTATGAGTAAGCATGTTCTCAATTTAATGATTTGGGTAATGATTTATTTATGAATTCGTATCATATTAAAGTGGTTTTGAAAAGCATTTATGGTTGAATGAATAAAATTTGCATATATATTATCTTTGTCAAAACTTTTTTAGTCATGTGGGTTTGGTTGAAAGAATTGATTAATTTTATTTCAATTTAAGTTTTTAATTCAATATTTTTAGTTTAAGAAATAAATCTTCCATATGATTTTATCAAAATTGAAAGGTATTATGAACTTGTTATAATGATTTTTATTAGTTTCATTCAGAGTTCAATTCTAAATATATATGGATTTGTCATGATTAATAATGACATTATATGAGCTATGATTTAAATTACTTTAATATAACATTGAACCTAAACTAATATTCTAAATATTATTAAATAATCTCAAAAGGTTTATAAGTTTAGATCCTAAATACTACCTTATTCTAAAGGGTTCTATGTTTTAATCTAAATGTTATCTATCCTATGTGTTTAATGTGATATGCTTAGACCTATTGGTGACTCTAAAGTGGTCATGGGTGGTTTTTAATGGTAATTTGAATAAAATATATATATATTAAATTTTTAGGCACAAAGGTTTGATTTTTTCATAAGGTGATGGTTTTATTTCAAAGGTATTTTGGTAAATTAAAGCAATGTTAACATTGGTATTTTGAGGCTCATGTTACTAAAGCTTTTAATCGCAAGTTGGCTGTCTAGTCAGTAATATAGTTGGTAGAAAGAGTAAATGCAAATCATAGTGGATGGTTGAGATTAAATAAATTAAAATAATACATGCCTTAAACTACATAATTTGGTAAGTGTTTTAGAAAATATTTAGTCATGACCGAATTTGAAAACATTGTTTAATGAGTTAGTGGTTCATTAATTGCTTTCCTCAATTTCATAATCCAATAACATATGTGCATATGGGCACATATAATTAATATGTAGGACTTGGGTTAAAAATATCTTATTATTCATTTGGTTGATTATTTTCTAAAGCTCACCTATGAAAGTGATACTATGCTAGATAGATTTGGAAAATTTGTAGACATGAATTAAAAATTAAAGTTAATAGAAAGCATAAATAGGTACACCATGATTCAAAATGAATAAGTTTTAAAGGAATAGTTATGGTTTTCACTATGACTAGTTTGCATGGAATAAATGATGGTTTTTTGGCTCTACATGATATTTTGTTAAAATCTAGTGAGATAGTTTTTCTATTTAAATTCTTTGCATGCACAGGTTTTTGAACATAGGAAGTTGAAAGATATTGAAGTAATAGTTTTCATGGAAAAACATTTTTTTTGCATTCTCATATAATTTATATGCATGAGATACTAATGATAAAAGTGGCTTTCATTTTGATATAATTTTTTTTTATCTTGGTTTTGAAGTTCAAACTAAGAAATACTAAGATAATCAGTTTTAGATATAAAGAGATCAAGTATACACGAATGTTCTTCCGTGAATGAATAATGGATATTATTTTTACGAGAAATAATTTTTTGGTTTGGATTTATTTTCAATATTATCTTACAATGGTATATTTTGATCAAATTTTATATTTCTAAACAACAGTTTCATGCATACATGCGGTTTTGAAGGATAAGTTCTTCATAGTCTTTTTTATGGAAATATAGTGTGTTTGAAATGTGCCTAAGAGGATAATGGAGATTAGTTTGTGGATATGCATATTTTAGTTCTACATTTTTTATGGTTTTTTATAGTGATAATTTTTTGTATCTCAGTTTGATTTTGAACTTAGATTTTCATAAAGGCATGAGTTAGAAAATTTGATTAGTTCAAAAAATGGTTTGGTTAGGATATTTTGGTTAAAGTTTCATAAATGAATGGTTTCAAAAAAGTTGAAAATTTCATGCTTTATAAATGGTTCTCTCATATAATTGTGAGTATATTCTTTTTCTAAATTTTTTTGACATATAGAATGAAATGGCATGAAATATATATGATTATCCAAAATATTATTTTTATGGACTTATTTCAAAGTCATAAATTTTAAAAGTGCAGTAAGAACTTGTTGACAGTCTAAAGAAAACTTAGATAAGTTATTTTTTGATGTTTGGAAGTATTATTTTGAAAAAGAACAACCCTTTCAAAGACTTATAATATTGAATGGTTCTATTGATATGAATTTTATGAGGTTTTAGATTTTGCACCAGTTTGGGAGATACATATAGTTTATATAATTGAATTCCATTTAAACTTTATTCTAATATTATTGATTTATTTTTGTAGATTGATAAATATGTGCAGTTGAGAAATATGTGTAGTTGGTAGTGAGAATATAATGCAAGAAAATTGATAGAGTATTTTTTAAATAAAATTACTAGTATATAATTTTATTATTAGGGTTTAATGTTGGAATATTAAGATGATATTTGACACAGTCAAAAGTTTTTAGTATGAATAATTCAATTTAAGACAATAAAATCAGTTGAATGATCATTTTCTGATAGTTGGAAATTTTATAAGTAACAGAGGGTTTGCTATATTGAAATATTATTTTTATTTTATGGTCTTATTTTATATATTCATGTTGATATTCATATAATAATCAGTTTTGAATATATTTTAAACTATATATAAGATGTCATGCTAGGATGAACTAGGTTCAAGTAGGGATAATGATAGTAAATGTTGGGAAACGACTCTAAATTTTAGTAGTATGAATCAGGGGGTACTCTATAGGTAATTTCTTATAGAGGGTTTGAGTAATAGATGGTATGGTGCTAGGTATACTTGTAAAGGAATCAGAATGTCTATCCTTTTTAATACCACTAACCTTAAATTTTATAATGTCTTGAGTAATATACCTTTCAATCCTAAAAATCATAGGGATACTAGAGGTTTTCATGGCCATAAATTTAAAACCATATCTTAGTCCCATAATAGTTCTTCCCATCAACTAAAGAATAATCTAAATAAACTACCTATTAAGTCATCCAACCAAGAAAGAGCCAATGATGTTAATGAACTAACACAGTTGGCCAATGAGATAGCCCATGTAAGGAATTTCATGAACAATGCCTTGTCTTATTATTCTAATGATCCTACACCACCTACAAGAATGCATATTATAGGGTGTATAAAGCTAAGTTTGGAAAATCCATTGCCTATCATAAATCTAACTACTTTTAAAAAGTGTTCAATCAATCAAGATGAATCATATACTTTAACAAAAATCAAAGTTGTGAAGTAGGTTAAGTTGGAGGTAGATGAGTTTGGAAATGATTCAAAAATGAAGTTGGTCTAGTTTTCAATAGTTGAAATGGAATATAATAAATGATTGAATGAAAAGGGAAAACCACTAATAGAGGTTCTATCTAATTTTGATGACTTTGGGTTATCAGAAAGATAAATATTTATTTCAAACTTGAAATTTTAAGTTGATATACTTAAGTACATTTTAGATTTGTATACATTGATTATAATATTTTGGGAGTGTAGCAAACATTTAAAGTTTTGATATATATAATATGCTTAAGTAATTTTGATTATATGCATTATGAAATTAATATAGATAAGAATTACATTTAAATTTAAAATTATCTTATTATTTATTGAAATATGTAATTCTATTTATTATTAATTTATTATAGGTTCCCCACCCATTATGAAATACACAATCTATGTTTAGATAATTGATCTCCTAAGACTCTTATATCTTAAATAAATCTTAAATAATAACTACCAATATTACTTGACTTGTAAAATTCAATTATTTAAGTTAACAAAAAATTAATTAAGGTAAGTTATATATTCTTTTTCAACCATTTTTGAAGTATAAAAGGAGATAAAAGATTCAATTGAAGAGGAACAACAACACATATATTGAAGACTTATACATTGTAAAGTTAATCATTGATCTCTCCATTCTATGTAATTTCTCTGAGATAACATGACTTTTATAGATAGACCAATGGTAATTTCTCTAATGGTTGAGTATATTTCTTAGACAAAGTAGGTATATTCAATTTTGTATTATCATTTATCATAGATTATCTGAAGTTTGTCAATTTTATCATCTTTTGATGATTGCTTCTTGTAGTTATATGTGTAGAATCTAAGTTTTCAACCCAAATAATGATGAAAAAATTGTTGTTTGTGACATTTCATTGATCTAATTGATTGTAAAAGTTATATTTTTAAGATATTTTGTAAAGAAAATGTTGGTTTCTCAAATAAAATTGATATATTTTGCTAAGATGACTATTATTTTTCAGACTTCCATGTTTTGTTTATGTTGTATTCTATTTTAACTTTGACTTATAATTTAGTTTAATTTTGATTTTACTTTAATATCTAATTGATCTATTTCTTTTCATTTTTACTGTATTTATCTCTTAATATAATTTGCATTTAATTTAAATTCTATTTTTGTTTTTATTTATTAGGTTAATTTCTTAAGTTAGTTTAGTTAGGTTTAGATTAATTTAATTACATTTTAGATTAGTTTTTTTATGTTCTAGTTTAGCTTAGATTTAATATTTTTGAATTTTTTTAATTAGTTTTTTTAGCTTTTATTTAGTTGGTTGTTGTTTTGTTTGTTTATTTTATTCATTTCTAGAGTCCTATTTTGGTGACTTTGTTATAGAAGATCAATTTATAGCTAATTTATCTTAATTGTATTTTACCTTTATACTTCTAGTTTATTGTATTTGTTTATTCAGAGGTTATTACAATAGAGTAAGATATTACTTTGATATAAATTATTTTATTGAGTATTTTTTTTTTCCAATAAAATATTGTCTTGTTCATAGGCCTTATTTGTCGAATAGGATAGATTACATATGCATATTTGAACTGATTCATTATTTGATAAATGGATTTTTGAATTCTAATATAATATGTTATATTTAATAGCCTATTTATTATTTCTTCAAGCATTTAAAAAAATACTCTCATCTTTAGGATCATATTTGAACCTTTAATACCTTACCATTAGACTAGTACAATTCTAATTTAACCTTCATTAGTGGTAAATGGGTTTATTAGTTGACATAATAATTTTCATCTTCAGCACATACCTCTTCATGTTGTGACTAGGCTTCTCATATAACTTTGACATCAATGACTTGTACCTTAATGCAACCATAAGGCATTAGTTGCCATTAAATTCACTCTTTCTATTTCTATCATGACAACACTCTCTCAATGACCTCAATGCTAATGTTGTCTAAATGCATATTGTCACTTCACATATTGCCAAGTAGGCTTAGTCACCTTTGACATTAATGTAAATGGTTAACAATTCCACCTTTATCATTGATGGAAACCACTCTAAAAAAATTATCTCAATAGGATATAACTTCTTCATTCTAAACATTCTTCCTCATTGCCATAAATGATAAAGAGATGTCTAAAAACTTTTAGATCACAACTATTGTAGCTAAAAAAATCAACACACATCATTATGAATTTATGAATCAACATATAAAAATGATCCCCTATCCCCATGCATACATTCTCAACACTACTCACCTAATCTTCAAACTAATGAACCACTTGATTAATTCCCCCTAAGTACTTAGCTTCTTTAATAACTACTAGTGGTAGGAATTACACCTAATTCCTATCTTACACATTCAAAAGTTTCCTTTCAAAGTGGCTTGGTCAAAATGTCTGTAGTTTGATCTTCTATAAAACTATATTCAATTCTAATAATTTTTTAACATACCTATTCTCTTAGAAAATTATACCTAATATCAATGTTATTGGTCTTTGAGTACACAATAGGGTTCTTTGAGATGCTTATAACACTTATATTATCACATCATATATGGCTATGACAATCATACTCAAACTTGTTGTCTTTTATGGTCTATCTCATCCATAAGACTTGATTATAACATGAAGATAATGTAATGTATTTAACCTCACAAGTAGTTAATGCCATAGAGGGTTGGTTCTTTATTCTCCACAAAGCTAGGCACTCAACTAAGAAAAATGCTCCTTCAGTAGTTTTTTTCCTATCATCTAGAATCCCTCCCTAGTATATATATATAGGCTATCAATTTAAACTTATTTCCCTTTGGATAACACAACCCAAACTCAATATTTTCCTTGAGATACCTAAGTATGAAATTGAATGCTTGAAAATAATTTTCCTTTAGCTCTATTTGAAATCTTCCCATAAGGCCTATTGCTTTCATGGTGTTGGTTTTAGAGGTAGTGGTGTATATAAATCTTATAATCATTGACCTATATTAAGTCTAATTGACCTTTAGAGACCATCTTCCTCTCTTAACATATACCATTTGATAATAGGTGTGTTAAAAACCTTGCAATCTTGCATTTCAAATTTCTTAAACATATCTTTTATATACTTAGCTTGTGAAATGAATATACCTCTTTGTGATTGATTTATTTTTAACCCAAGAAATAATAATATTTTTCTCAACCTGAACATCTCAAATTATTTGTTCATCACATCTAAAAAGGCCTTAGTGATATTCGTACTATTTCTACCAAATATGATGTCATCCACATAGCCAAATACTATCAACCGATAGTCATATTTTGTCTTTATGTATAGATTACTATTTGAAACTCCTCTTTTGAAACCTTAATATAATAGATACCTATCTAATATGGTAAACCAAGCTCTAGGAGCTTGCTTAAGACCATAAAGAGCCCTTTTAAATATACAAACATAGTTTTTATTACTTGATAATGAGAAATGATCAAGTTTATCTATTTACACCCTCCAATTCCAAGTTTCCAATAAAAGAAGTAGATTTATCATCCATCTAGTACAACTTTAATCCTTTGAACCCTATATATGCTATAAACAATTGGATAGCCTCCAATATTACTACTAAAGAAAAGCTCTTCTCAACATCTACTTATTCAACATGTGCGTACCCATTCAATACAAATATATCCTTGTTCTTAATGTCTTATCCATCTTCATTCAAGTTATTTTTAATCACCCATTTTGTGCTAATGACATTCTTATCCTTATCACTAGGAACTAGTTCCCATGTTTCATTATTTTCTATTTGTTCTAACTCCTTATTCATAACACCTATCTAAAAATTTATTTTACTTGCTTCTAAAAGGTTATTAGGTTCAATTTTATATAACAAAACATAAATTTATTTATTTAGGTTACTTACTAGCCTTCTTCTCATTTGTATGCCTATATCTTTATTGCTAATGATTTTTGATTCACGATGATCTCTTTGAATATATCTTGAGGTTTATTTCAATTTTTGTCATTCCTAAACATCTTATTCATCCTCATCAATCTATATTTTTTTCTATTCATTCTTGAAGTCTAGATTATCCGAAGTATCCTTTGCCTGTGAGTGTGATTTGTTTGTTTCATCAGTTTTCACATGGGTACTTTCCATTATATTTTGTAACCTATTGTTATAAAATCTATAGGCTAAACTCACTGATGAGTATCTAAAGAATATACCTTCGTCAAACCTACAATCAAACTTACCTAAGTGTTCGTCATCTCTTTTGATGAAGCATTTTCTTCCAAATACTCTAAAGTGTTCCACATTAATAGGTTTACCTTTACATAGTTTTTAAGGGGTCTTGTTATCCTTAGTCCTTATTTATCTTCTATTCAGATTATAAAATATAGTGATCACTACCTCTCTCCAATTTTCATCAACTAACATTCACTAATTTATCACAGTTCTTCCCATCTATTGAACTATCCTATTCTTTCTTGTCACTACTCCATTCTACTGAGGTGTTTTAGCTTCTAAAAATTATCTCCTTTTCTCATGGATCTCATAGAAATCATCAAAATCATTAGACCAAAATTTCCTCCTCAGACATAGCTCAATAATTTTATCATTTCATTCTTCTCATTCTCAAAAAGATACTTGAATTAATTAAACTTATCAAGATATTTTAACTTTTATTTCAATAATAATATACAAGTCATTCATGTATAGTCATCTATTAGTAATATGAATTAGCTATCCCTTTGAATGCTTTCAATTTTTGTATGTCCATAAATAATAGTTTGTATTAGCTCAAAAGGTATTTTAGTAGATTAATACTTAGACTTAAACCTTATTCTATTCTTATTACCATGTTGACATGCCTTTCAAAGTGTGTTTGTAGGTTTGGTGATTTTTGGCATGTTCTTCACAAACTTCTTATAGCTTATCTTAACTAAATTTTCTATGTTTAGGTGGCCTAACCTTCTATGCCAAAGCCAACATGCATCCATATTAGTCATAAAATATCTCTCCTTATTGTTCTCACTTAAGACATATAGATTGTTATCATTCCTCTTAGCATTGGTAAAGTGACAATTATTATCATAGTTAAAGACTTGAATGGCAACTTGACTTTATATTTAACTAATCCTTTTCTTCACTTTTTGAGAAACATGTACTCTATCTTGTCATCATCAATGTTTATGTCAACATCCTCTTTGGAATTTTTACCTTCTAACTTTTTCTCATCTTTGAATATAACTTCCATATTGGAAGGCCTTCCATCACTTGTTCTCATTTTATAGGTAGTCAAGATGCCATAAAGATCATCCATCTATAATATTTTAAGATCTTTGATTTCCTTCAAAACAAATAACTTTGAAATAAAATTATATTTAAAGGATATTATTATATTTTGAACTACAATTGATTCTTATAACTTATCTCTTAGACCTCTGATGGCATTTACCACTTCATCTAATCTTAAAAAATAAGATTTAATGTTTTCATCCTCCTTCATTCTTAAACATTAAAACTGCCATTGATGGGTCTACAACTTTTCTAACTTAATTTTCCTATCTCCTTCATATATGATTAATAACTTCTCCCAAATACTTTTGAATATATCAAAATACATGTCATTTATATATTTTACTTCCAAAAGACCAAACATAATGGAATTCACTATCTTAGATCTATTCTCACTTGGCTTCTTACTTGTTTCATCTTTGGAGTTGTAGAAAGTGGAATGAATCCATCAATAATAGATTTAAATATGTCATATCCCAAATAAATTAGATAGGTATTCATTATAATTCTTCAAAATTCATATAGGGATCCTTATTGGTTGAGAAACCTCCTTATACTTGATGACTAGACAATCTTGTGCTTTTAGGATCTCCTTCGAATTGTTTAGGTCTAATTCAAAGTACCAAGATATAATACCAATTATAGGAATCATAATCATCAAAAGGGGGATGAATCATTTTATCAAAAACTTTATTTTAATTTGATTTAATCATTCATGAACTACGAAAATAACATTAATATCTAGCAATGCATAAAGAACATTCACATGAGCATAACACAATAAAAACACACATATGAGTGGAAAAACATCAAGGGTAAGAAAAAACAATGTGATATATGAAAATTTAATATATTCCTATAAAATAAAATATAAAATATTATTGATCACCAATTTAACTTTTAGCACCAACCCCAATACAGTGAAGCACATACTTGGCTAGGATTTAGTAAGCACCTACTTGCCAAAACCCACTAACTCCCTATGTGACTCAATGCCAACTCAACCACCATCAATTTTTATCACTAAAACTCATATATACTATTATGGTCTCATTTCAAGACCTATTTTTTCTCTACCAAACAATATTTAATTCACTTCAATTGCTTACATATAAATAGGCCTAAACTACCTTATATATATACAAGTCTCATGGTCACACACAACTTTATCAACCAAAAACATTAAAAATATTACATCATACAATTAATTGGTCTTAGGGAATATTATGAACATTATTCATAAGAAATTTTGATTCTTTTTTGTTAGCAACAACTAAATTAGGCCTCATTTCTCTTTTAGGCCTAATGGATACCTAATTTCATTAGGTATATCTTCTTAGCATCAAAGCTTAATCCTATCAAGTGTATATGTCCTTATAAAATAATAAAAAACTATTAATTCACTTAGATAATGAAATCTACTAAATTTTTCAATGATTGGTTAGACTTGTATCCTTTGCTCATACTATGGAAGCTCTTTTAAGATAAACTATCATATTAGGTATGTGTACCTCAAAAGTTTGTCTTGTAAAAATGAACCTTAAACACCATTAATATATTTAAATATGAAAAATTAAATATTTATATAGGTTTTAAATAACCTCAGGGTTATCAAAAAATTATTTTAACACTTTCACTCAGGAGATAAAGGCTCAAGAACATCTTTGCAATTTATTCACTCAAAATTGCTAATTTACCTCAAAGACCAGTTATGGTGACTCAGACATCTAAAACCTATGTAGAAACTATTCATAAATCCTAATTCATGTAAATTTTTATATTATATATCTATATAATCTTTATATATAAATATCATATGGATTTTTTCAAATATTGATTTTGTAAACCAATTTCTTGACCTTATATCACATAGTCCTATATGAACCATATATGTCATCCTATGAGAAATTTTTTCACCATATTCACTAGACTAAACAAAATATTAAAATAATTAAAATTATTTATAATTCATAATTAAACTCTTCATGCACTTTGTTTCATCAATTTGGCATTATTAGACTCTCAAATTCATCTTCTCATCTATGTCTAGGTTTTTCACTGTTCACACCATTAGGTATGTATGTGACTAGGTAAATTTGATGACCAATCAAGAATTATTTAAGGGTGGAACATATACATAAACCATTATTTTAATGAATAATGAGTATCTATATTCTTCTTCCATCCATTTTATTTCTTTGACTAATGCAACTTGTGAGAGCTACAACAACTTTTTGATAAATAACCATGTATCTATGCATTTTCTCTCTCACCTGACTAACCAACACAACATGGAGGTAATAGGGTGAGTTTAATACATGACACAATACCTTTTATAGGAAATTTAATCCATTATAAATAGATTTGAATAAGGTCTTTCAAATCAAGTCCTTATTAGGGTTTTATGGAGGTTTAACATAGGTTTTGGTATTAATAATTGTTCATAAAGGAATGACATTTAAATACAAAAAAAATGCTTGGAGATAATATATTGTAACCTTCCCATCTCTCCTTATTATATTAGGTTCTCATGTAAAGGTTACACATTCCAATGAACATGTAAAAGTGATTCTCAGGTCTTCACATCTCATTATTTGAATGTGAGAAAGCCTAAAATAGTGTTTCATGTAATTGCATTTAAACCATGACCTAAAGCCTTGTGTACATGAATATAAAAACATATATCACCTCTATCCATGATCACATATTCATACATTGCTATAAATCTTATCTTCATACCTCTTTAGGCCATGTAGGGTCTAAGAGAGGTCTAGGTGTAGGCTTAGTATTAAGGTCCTAACCCTATAGTCTCCCCCTAAAACTCTCATGAATGTCTAAATTTATCATAAAAATGATCAAATAGTGCCATAAAACCTTCACATACCAGTTTTTATTAATTTTCATGCACATACCTCTTCATGTCATGATTAGGCTCATTATTAGGCTTCTAATGCAACTTTGACATCAATGACCTATACTTCCATGTAAACACAAGGCATTAGTTACAATAAAATTAAATTTTTCCCTTTATCTCAAGACAAAACTTTATCATGACAACACTCTCTCAATGAACTCAATGACAATGTTCTCTTGATGCACATTATCACATCACATACTACCAGCTAGGCTTAGTCACCTTTGACATCAAACTTCTTAAGATGCACCTTTGACATCAATGACAATGTTAAACAATACTTAGTACACTAGATCTAAAAAAAAAATCATTGTATAAATTTGACCAAATTGAATCTCTTTTACCACTTGTAAGGAAATTCTTTAAATGATTCGCAATAATAGTATTATATATCTCAAAATTATAAGTAGAATAAGTAAGTCCACACAACGAATTAGTGAAAGAGTAGAATACTTGAATATTATGATTAATGCATTTTGAGAGGAAACCTCCAAAATAATAAAATAAGAATAAAATTAAAAATATGATGATAAAATACTAATCACTACCTCAAATATATACTCTACTAAGCCATGATTATTCCATAGGTCAACCATATTAATAATAACAAGAAATGTAACAAAATAATATAATGGTGTGTAAGCCACATGTAAGACACACATATATTTAGATATACTACAGGTTAAGGGTATAAAATAACCTAATAAATATATTGAATACATTTTTGGTCACAAAAATGAATTGTCTATATTTTTGTGTTGTAAAATTGTACTAAAAATATTTTTAGAAAGGTGAACACAAGACTAGGATATCACAATGACAAAGAATAATTGGAACATAAATTCTTCAAAAGTATGTAACTTATTAAAAAAATTCAAAAATACATAGGTAACTCAGAACCAATTAATTAAATAACTAATACATAATTAGTGTCCATTTTATGTTTTTACATTTTACCTCCATTTTTCTATGTGCATGCATGCATACCAAAGTAAGCATACATGGTATATATATAATATTTTTCTTCATATAATGTTTTCCATGAAAACTCCGTTACACTTAAGGCTAAAGATAAATTTTGAAAGGATTTGGATCCTAGTATAATCGAGCTAAAGATAAAACATTTAAGGCTAAAACATAATGCCTCTACCAACATCCCTTGGAACACAACATTAAAATTCTAAGAATTTTTTTTCCAAATAATAAATAATAAAACTAGACATCAAAACCAAGATTATAGAAAAGGATAGTTATCCCAACAAAACTCCCACTTTTAGTGAACTGACCGATAGGATCTTTTTGAAACTCTATGTTATAATTTGCATCTGATGGCACTTTGAGAGGGATAGTCTTGTTAAGTCTTCCTTTCTTATTCATATGCAATAGATACCATCCTTTATTATCATTTATATCTAATATAATGGAAAACTTAATAGTAATTTTAATTTAAATTGAATCCTTACCACTCCCCTTAGAATATCCATCTATATATGGTGAGCTTAAAACCCTACAAGGGGAAATTAGGGCTGCATTAATAACTTCCTTAGCTTGAATTATTGAAACTATGACTTTATTATTTTTTTGAATCTAAGACATCATCCTTGATTTTAGAGTTATCTACAATGAGATGAGTGGAAAACAAATAATTCTACCATGTGGACTCCAATATACCTTTTTCTTATTGGATAGGTTAAAGTCAGTGTTGAAATCCCTCATTACCTTGTACCAAAGAGAGAAAGATAAATCAATAAATCTAAAATGAGATGGCTTTAATAGTTATAACTAAGTAGGTGATAATAAATAAAACCTTATATTATTGTAACAAAATTCATCAAACTATCTTGTTTCACTATAATTTTCCATAAAACTTTCACTATCTTTAGCATATCCTCCATCTAAATGAAGTGTCATTGAATTATAAAAAAATTAGTTTTCCTTTTATACTTTTTACTCTTACCTTTTTTCTTCTTTTTAACTGTATAGATTTTCCCATTATCTTTAGCATGCTCTATGGATAAAGGTAATGATAATTCAATAGTATAAAGGTAAATCAATAGTAATGCTTTATCGTTTTAGTTATCCAAAGATACACCCTTAATTTATCTCTCTCTATCTCTAGTACTACCTCATAAGGGGTAGGCTATTATGTATTTATGTTGTTTAATGTAAAATTTGGGGCTAAGTTATTAGATTCTTCTAGCACTTCTAACTTTACAATTATTCCATTTATGGAATCTAGGGGTTTAGTTCTGTGTAGTTTCTCTATCTACATGGTTTCCTCTTATAAGTTTGCGAAATTATGATGTTCAGGCCCAAACAAAGACAAAATACACTAAGTTGGTATAATTTTTTTTGGTGGAGTTTTTATATTCTAAATTAAGGTGCATAGTGTTGAAACACCAATGGTTCTTGAAGGTTATGCCCTCAAAGTCGAATGGGAGATTCCATAAAAAATATTCTACAATTAGGTCTAATGAGGGCATAATATCAATGAAGGTATCAAATATTATTAGGATTATTAAAAAGGAACTATGGGATAAAATAGTAGTGTTGGAAACACTTTGCTAGAATTTGACCAAGGAGTTGATTATTACCTTTAAATAGGGTTTCAACCAAAAATGAATGGGGAAATGAAGAAGGCAAACATAAATGGGCCTAGTAAAAAAAAAATAGTGAGGGGGTTAAATATTGGAAACCATGGTTTGATTAGTAGTTGATGCCTAGCCTATTTCCATTATTTGTCAAAAATTAATTTTTTACTTAAAATAAGATAGAAAACAACAATAAAAAAACTTCTTGTAATGGGATATAGTTTTATCTTAACTTTAAGGATAGGCTTATTCTATTAAGAGAACCATGTATTTAAATTTTGGAGGTTTGTACAAAAGTTGTCAAACTAACAAATGACTCTTCTACCCAAGTAATAGTTTTTGTTGACCAGGACTGATTTTGAAGCTTACTTTTCCAAGGATATTGAGTGGTTTGTAGGCACCAGGTCAAGGAGATTCAATTTTTTCTCTAACGACTAAGAGGAAAGACCTTGTTGTCCACATCTAACCATTTTATCTAAATATTTGGATACCTTATTATTTTGATCTGACCTAAAAATATGGGAGCTTTGATAGTGTTGGAGTTCCCTATTCTTCCCTAAGTCAAAGGATTGAGCATTAGGATTTTTATATAGGGATGGGATATTTTGTGGCCTAGCATTCCTATCCAAAATACTCTATGGTGTGAAATTATACATGGGTGGAGCATATTTATATCCATTCCAAACTTAATATAGTGACCACCAATTATCTTCCATAGCACATTATTTAGGTTAGGAACAAGTGATAGGAGGAGAGGGGTAAAGGGTGACTACTTGGGTTGTGGGAACCTGTGAGCACAACAAGGTGTTGTTTGAAACATTGGAGAAGTCATGGTTTGAACATATTGAAAATGCATTGGGTGAGATTGGATTAACTACCATGTTAGATGAGTATAATTTATAGACTCTAATATACTCGTTAATCATGCAATAAAAGTATTTATTTATCTACAATAGCATTGGTTAATGAAAATAATAACAGTCTAGTGAAATATAAAAAATTAAAAAAAGATTTAAAAAAACACATGTATAATTATAATGTAAGATATCGTAACTCATAAAATATGTAAAATATTTCATACATTTATAAGTAAAAGTTTTAATCAGTAAAAAAATAAGCTATGTACAAAAATAAGTTTGAATAGTACTCTAAATGAAATTGAATACAAACATGAGTATAATATAAAATTTTGAATATTATAAATTATAATTAGGGCCCCTATTAAACATAGTATTTCAAATCCTTCATGTTGTATATGATAATGCCTATAAATTAATAACATATACCTTAATTTTATGAATTAAGGTTAAACATCCATTTTAACAATATGAATTATGTGCTTCATGGATAAGATAAAATACAAAATCAATGATATATATCATATAAAAATATAGATTTCAAAATATGTCATGCTATCAATAAGTTTACCAATACAAATCTATGATATGATAAAAATAAATGTAGGAATAATGAAAGAATAATGTGAACCACACAATAAAACAGAACAAAAAAAATAGAAGCAATCCAATATTATTACCATAATATATAATAATGTAAATTTTAAATATTTTTTCTTTAACTAGGAATAATTTAAACATAATTAACCAAAAACATAATTATATATAATATAGATCATTATGTTATAAAACATAGTAGACACCTAATGAAAATTTAATGAAAAGAATTAGAATAATCAATATGCCTTTTATGTGATTATGCACATAATAGACGCTTCATATATTTTAAGTACACAAATCATATACATTACATACAAGGCACTAAAATTCCAATCCCATTTCATAATAATGTCCCTACACTAAATAATCAAATAATATTTTAAAAAATAATAAAAAAGAAAATATAAAAATAATAAACATATTTTAATAACTTAAAAATATAAATGCAACACATATTTAAATATATAAAAAAAACATATATGTTTTACTATTTCATTAGAAGTAAATCATTTTTTAAGGTGTTATAAAAATATTAATGACATTTTAATGCAAAAATTTGGGACACGGTAATATGATTTTACTATGGCACATTAAGAATAATGTAAAAGATACATAAAATACATATCAAGATGAATATAGATAAATAAATAAGCACACATGTGACACAATGCCTAAAAATATATCACAATGTTGAAAAATCACCAGTTTCAATGTATTTATCTATATCTTGATTTGTATAATAGATTTTAGTAAATGTATTCTATGAATTCAATCAACATTATAGAAATTTCATGTTTAATGTTTTATTAGATTTTTAAAAATATTGATAAATTGATGGCAGACATGGTGAATATTAGTTGTCACATACAACTATTACACGTAATTGTAGGAAGGTATAAAGAAAACATTGATAAAGCTAAAGAAGTGTATAGTTAATTGTTAGAAATAGAAAGGAGATCGTATACTAAGAATGAAATTCTAAAAAGACTAATAACATTTTAATTACATTCTACAAAATATACTTAACAAATAATATATGACATATATTTTTAGTGTTTGAATGTTAGAAATTATTATTGTGTTGTAAAATATATGATAAAACTAAGGAAATAATGTTAACATGAATATGCACTAAAATGAAATGAATATTTAAAAATTCATAAAATATTATGTAATTAATATGTCTATAGGAAAAATAATTTCTTTCATAAACATAAAAGAAAATTAACACATATTAAAAAAGTGGTAAAAAAAATTTAAATATTAAATATTGTAATGTATCCTAGTAAATGTATGTAAAATTTACTCTCATTAATGGTTCATTTGTGTTATCAAAGGTATCCATACATGAGAACAAAATAGAGTGGGTTCCTCCCTTGTAGAAGTATTAAAATGAAACTCTGATGGAGCTATCAGGGGGAACCTAGGTGCCTCTAGAGTAGGAGGTGTTATATGGGACTATGCTAGTTCAATAATCTAAACAACATCAAATAATATTTTACATGACACCAATAATTAGGTTGAGACTCAGACACTCATCTTGGGTATAGATCTTATGGTGTAATGAAGGATTGACTGGGTCCTTATAGAGGGTGATTCAATGTTTGTTATATAGGATGTATAGGAGATGAAGGATGGATTTTATAACATTTATAACATATTAAATTTTGTGTAGGGAGTGTTACATAATATTAGGCTCAAGAAGACCTTTCACTACTTCTAAGAAATAAAGTCTACGACATATAGTCTAGGAAACCAAGGAATATCATAGTTTAAAGAAACCATTTTGGATAATGATTTAAATAGCTAGAATTTTTAGGGGTCACACTTATGATTCAGTGAATTAGGGTGGTGAAAATTCAATGTGAAGCATGCCATGTTTGATTGCTACTCATTTTTATATTAGGGGTATCAATTACTATATGTAACATGACCCCTTATACTATTTATTGAAGGGTGAATGGATGGTGATGGCCTCACTACTTTTCATATTCAACTCTGTCACCACTTTCTTCAGTGTTCTATTAGGTATTTTCAATAATTTGACACCATAGACAGAATTGTATAGGTGGTGTCAAGAGATCCCTTCATGCAAGTCAAATAAAACATGAGGAATATAGACTTTGATGGATAGATTTATGACTCTATTGAATTGTATTTTCATTATTCAATTTGGAATTGTATTTTAGGACGTAAAGGAATTAATATGTATTCTATTTATGGACATGAGATACCAAATGAAAATTAATTACTTACTCATGTCAGCTTTCATTGTCAATTTGTACTTTATTTCAAAGGATAAATAGGAAAATTTAGTAGTGGCATGTATGATTATTCATCCATGGTTTTAAGTGGGTTTAGAAGATGTTTTGGAGGGCTTTTCTTAGGGATATATGAATACACCTCCCTTTTATAATCAATATGACCAATATATAATCACTTTTAAATAGTTTCAATATATGGAGGAGCATTATAGGGTGTTGGTAGAATATATAAAGTTTCTACACTACTGCCTAAAAATTCCTAGCCCATAAGGAATATTTTTCTAGAATAGGACGTGAATGTAAATTTATCACCAATAAGATTAGTTATGGAATCTCCAACCACATGAAAATACTTTAGGTTATTATCCATAATTACATATCTGATTAGGAGTTATGGGCCTCCTTCCCAATGATCTCAAAATAATCTGTCAAGTTTAGGTTTGGACCCCTAGAATTAGAGAAGGATTGTCTCTACCCACATCCATGGTTATCTATCCTCCATGAAAGTGGCATCGAGTATTGGTGGCAAGATGATAATGAGAGGTGTGGGTAGGCCAAGACTCCAAATGTGTAAGGCAACTATGATGCATGTAAGAGGGTCCTTATATTTTGTAGACGATGGTGGAATTAGTGTAAGAAAATGCCATGGAGATTAGAGGAGTGAAGTTTCAGATGATGAACAATTGATGCAAGTGGCTATTGAGGGAGACCCTAAAGTTGATTCTGCATTTCCAGTTGGTTTATGTAGTTTGTAAGTGCGCCATGAGTTACTACTTTTTGGTTTAATTTTTATTGTTATTTTGTTATTTCCCTTTGAGTTGGTGGTTTTTAGTTTGTGTTGTGCCTTTCAAGTCTAGTGTTTTGTAACCCCTTCAGGGCGTTTTTGTATTTTTTGTTGTCTTAGGTGAATCTTAATTTTTTTAATGTTAATTTTTGATTTAATATAATGAGTGAGGGACTCCTAACCCCCAATCACCTATTAAAAAAAACCATGTAAAACTTACTTTATTTTATGTGACAACCCTCTCAATTATGTCAACAAAATTCATTAAAAATGATATCCTTCAAAATGTGACAAGGATTAATTCATTATGAAGTGTGATATTAAATATGTTTACATACTTTTTTTATAATTTTTTTGAAAATCTTGAAACTATGTAGAATTAGTTTGGGGTAATTATATATCAGGGTAATCTATGCATATTCTTATATACACATTAATATTCATGAAAAAAAAGTAATGAAATCTTATACAACAAAATAATATATGTAAAATGGAATTAACACCATGAGAAAATATATCAATGCCATAGTTTAGATTTATTGACCAATCATATCTTATATTTGTCACTTGAGCATGCAATAAATATGATTTATGCATGATTTCAATAAAATAAAAAACTTGATCTCACTGATTATGCTTTCACATACAGACATTTTTCTATATAGGACTAGTATTTTTCTAATTATAATGCACAATTGGGTTGATAACACCATACATTATAGGAAAACCCAAATGTGACTTTATACACTACAATGACTATTGTACATATCTTTAGTAGATGTTTGGATGAACAACTAATCTAATGTTAGTTTAACATATTCATTCAAGCTAATGTCAATCACAAATATTCAATAACCTTAAAATAAATTTTTAAAATCAATTTAAATTTATTTTTTCATTAAAAATTATAAAAACATTATCAAAAGCAAATAAAATAAAATTATACAAAAATAATTCTAAATCTTTTTATCTAGTTTTTGATTTAAAGATAGAATGATAAAAGTAAAGCATATACTTTCAAAATATAAATGTTCAAAACATTATCCCTTAGACTACGTTAAATTATCTTAACCCCCACATTTGGATTATAACTGATACCTGTATGACCATAGTTTCATCTTTTATCCATAAAATTCAGTCAATTTTTTTAGTCTATATGAAATAAGATGAAATTTGAATAAAAAGTATTAAATGATTATAATAAATATATAAATTATTTATAATATTTTTTAATTTTATTATTAATTATAATTTAAAACTATTAAACAATTATAATAAATATAAAAATTATTTTGAATATATCATTCTTGTATTATAAACTACATTTACATTTGATGGCTTACGATGAATCAATCACTGTCATCATAAAATTTTATAACCGGTAAAATCGACCATCAAATTTAGTATATCGAGTCCCACCAACTAAATTTATAGTTTAATAGGTACCTTTCATCTTGATCACTAAATTCATCTAAATCTATATTTTAAAAATAGTTTTGTTAATATTTATTCTTAAAATTCAATCAATATGAAAATGATTTAATATTTTAACTTTTTCTATATTAAAAAAATGACGGTATTGATGAGTGGGTGTTATTAGTACAACTTAAATGATTATAAAATATTGTACAATATTTATGGAATAAGGTAATAACATATTTATATAGACATTACAAATAAAAATATATTCATACTCAATAAATTGTTATAGAAAAATAGTGACATACAAGCAATGCATAAAATAGACCAACTTGAGATATATGAAAATATATAAGATTTGTATTAAAATAAATATGAGATTAGATGCTTTAAATTATTGAAGATACATATTTTTTATCTTATCAAATAAAAAAATATTTGTTTTACTCTTCTTGCATCTACTAAAAAATGGACTATATAAGCCCCTTTTCTATTAGCTTCATTAAGAACATTTTAGTGGTGACTCTAGAGAGACAGACAAAGAAATAGAAATTAAAATAATTAAATTTTATCCTTATACATACCTAAATATATCATATATTAAGAATATTTTCAATGTTTTAAACATTAAAACTTGATAGAAGTTAAATACAATTTGATGGTGATACAACTATAGCATAAAGTGAGGTGGAAGGAAGGATTAGATGATTTACTGACTTGGAATCCATGTTTATCAACAATAACACTTAATATTTATTTTCATGGATATAAACTATGCCTATGCTTTCCCATAGATTCTCAAACATGTTCATTGAAATTTGCTTTGTTAAAATCTCTACAATTTGTTCTTCAGATTTGTAAAAATCAAAATATTTCACCATTATCCACCAATTAATGAATAGAATTATATGTAATATCAATTTTCTTGTTACGTTTATGATAAACATGGTTTTATTGATAATGCAATCATAGAATTTTTATTATAATATATATTTATAGTATTCTTTTTAGTATGTTTCAAATTTGACAAAATCCTATGCATCTAGATGGCTTAGTAGTTTGCTAATGTATCTACAACATATTCTACATCAGTTTTAAAGGTGTGACAATAGGGTAGTTTTACAAAGCAAAACGGATAGCACCTGATATAATATGAAAAATCTACATTGAATTACTTTTCCAATCATCCATGCTACCTCCAAAATCACTATCTTTAAAACCAACCACTTTTAAGTTTTCAAAATGTGTATACAAAATACCAAAATTATTACTAACTAAAATATACCTAAATGTTCTTTATACCACTTTCAAATGTGACTATTTTTATGTTTTCATTAATCTTGAGATAAAAATTACACCATACATGATGTCTGGTCTTATTTTCATTAGATACATAATACTTCCCTCTTGTCTTTCAAATAATGTTGGATCAACATTTGAAATTTTATCTTCTTTGCTAAGTGTTAGACCCATTAATAATAGTGTTAGAGTTGAATTCATATTAATCATGTTAAACCTCTTCAAAAATTATTTATCATACTTATTTCAACTTATGAAAATACCTTGATTCAATTGATTCATATCTATACCAAGAAAGTATCTCATCATTACCAAATTAGTCATATCAAATTTTGATTTCATTACTATCTTAAAATATTTAATTGATAAGTTACTAGTAAAGATAAAGTCATCCACAAAAAAGCAAATTATCAAAATATGTCCTTAATAATTTACTTTAAATTACAAATTTGGTTCATTTCCACACTTTCCAAACCCATTATTTAAAAAATAAGAATCAACTCCACTGTACCAAGATCTATTATCTCGCTTCAATCCATATAAGGCCTTTTTTTGATTGTATACCTTGTTATCTTGTCCCAAAACATCATAACTAGGTGTATTTTATACATCAAATTCTTTTTATAAGATTACAATCAATAATGTTGCACTAACGTCCATTTCATAGACCTTATATTTGTTTTGAACAAAAATGGACAACACCATTCTCACATTGTCTAATCTAGCTAGTGGTGAAAATGTTTCGTTGTAATCTATCCTAAGATGTTTTGTGAATCCCTTAGACACTAATATTTATTTCTATTTATAAATTTTCCAATCAGTAGTAAACTTAGTTTTATAAATAAATTTCACTCTAATTACATCATTTCCTTTAGGAATCTTGACTAGATCCCATGCTTGACTATTTTCTATAGATTGAATTTCTTCATCCATAATTGTAATTCAATTATCATTCTCTATCACATCGCTAAAATTTAATGGATCATATTGTGATATAAATTGAAAATCAAAACATAAAACAACATTTTCAATGTCTTGAGACCCATCATAAATCTCATTAAAACTACTATCTTTTTTGAACTATCTCTAAAATGAGATATTAATGATGCAATAATTTGGTTAGATAATTCAATGTGTTGAATTATTATTAAAGTATATGGAGTTGGAGTTGTTAACTTCATATAATGTATCATTATAAAATTCACTTTTTGAGTACATTTAATGTTTTAAAGATCAATTTCCTCATTCTCGTGTGGAATACTAGTTGTAATTGTAGTGGTTTTATATGTGCTTCCATCTCATGTTTTGTCTTAAATGAATTTTACATCTCATTTTATTATTAGCTTTTTTGTAACTGGATTGTATAACTTATATGCTTTATATTATTCACTATACCCCATAAAGATTCAATTGTCACCTCTATCAAGTCACTTCATTCTCATTTATTGAGGCATTACTGAGTATTGCACACATCCAAAGAGTTTAAACTGTGAGACATTATGCTTCTTTTCACACCAAGCTTGTTATAGTATTTTATTTGTCATATATTTTGTTGGACATATATTTAATATGTATACTATGAATGTAATATATTCAACCCAATAATAATTTGGTAGATGCTTAGCCTTTATCATGCTTCATTCCATTTGCATAATTATCTTATTTTTCCTTTAGGCTGAACCATTATAATGAGGTTTATATCTAGTTATAAATTATTTCTTAATCCCACTATATTTTACAAATATTCAAAAATTCATTAGACATATATTCTCCTCCTTGGTCAAATCTCAACACCTTAATATACCATCCACTTTATTTCTCAACCCTGACCTTAAACTTCACCAAAATTAATAATTAGATGTGATTTATGTTTTAATAAACACAACCATGATTTTTGATTGAAATAATTAATGAATGTTACTAAATATATACTTCTACCAATTGATGATGTTTGCTTTGATCCATAAAGATATGAATGGACTATCCCAATTGTCAGCCTTGCTCTATAATATGTTCCTACTATAAATTTTTTCTATGTTGTTTCCCTAGTATGAAACCTTCACATGCAATTTTGGGCTACTTTATTGGTGACAATAAATTAACCATTTTATTTTTATGCAATAATTAGAAACCACTAGTGTTTATGTGACCAAGTCTCAAGTGCCATAACTAGGATTTTTTCTTCTATGGGACTTAAAAATATTGTTCAATAATTGTTTACAAACTTTAAGGTTATAAAAACACATCACTTTGAATCTTAAGAGGAAACATTCTATTTCTTGTCATCCCCAATTTTGCAATTAATCTATTGCTAGGTTTCTTATCCAAAAATCACACAATCACCATTATCAAAATATATTTTACATCCTTTTTTCACTAGTTAACTTATGCATATAATGTTTTTTTTATAGTCCAATAACATAATACATCTTGGGGATATGTTCCATTTATCCTTGTTTTGTTCTAATAAGTATCAATCCTTTCCCCATGATCTATACTAAATTGTCATTCCTTAAATTCACCTCTGACTTCACTGAGTCATCCATAGTTATAAATAATTCCTTACATTCCATTATATGATTACTATAACCACTATATAAAAATTCTACATCTTTTGATCTCTTTTGTGCCACATTACAAGTTATCAACATTGAGGTTTTACCAATATTATTTGATTCATTTTATTTATTAAGATTTAATTTTTATTTAATCATATCATATTTCCTCTTCTTACATATAAATGTAAAATGCCCAAATTTCTTACAATAATTATACTGGATACACGATTTTTCATATATTTCCCCATGATGATGACTGTGAAACTGGATACTACCTATATCTATTACGACCATGGAGATTGTATTCAAGATTTATGTTGGTATTATATTATCAAATTAAGTATATTTTATTCCTACTCTTGGTGAGAAACAACCTTTACCTCTATTGTAGTTTTATCTTCCACTCATTCTACTAACTAAGGATTGAGCTTCAAATGCATTTTTTAGTGAAGATGTTCCTGAATGATTTAACCTTGGCTTGTGTGATATAAGTGGCCATATCAATTCATCCATATATAATTGTGTTAGATAATTATAATCCTCAATGGTGACTACTATTGATTCAAATTTTGTTGGTATACTTATTAGGATATTCTCTACCACCTTCTAGACTTAAAAAGTATTATCTTGAGTATTTATATGGTTTAAATCTCCATGACATGAGTTTAAAATTACTTTATTGTCTCAAACTCCTTCATTTGTAGATTTTTAAAATCCCTTCTAACCATTTGTATTGTCTTTGTTTTAACCCCATTAGTGCAATGATATGCACTCTATATAATTTGACAAGCTTGTTTTGACCTTCTAGATACTAGAACTCAAGGAAAAATTAACTCCATGGATTTATAAAT
>JARHVA010005602.1:367500-380000 GCA_037957365.1 Torreya grandis | reverse complement strand
GAGTATGGTGTTTATGCATGTTCTTAAGAAGGGTGTAATTATTCTTCAATGAATGCAAGTTACAAGGTAGACTTTTGGGACCTCAATGTCTTGTCCTATGATAAACAAAATTTCATCATTACTTTCAGTCGTACATGACATATGGCTCCTTGACACATTCTAGATAACTCTAATAAAGTTTTAATCTAACCTTGACAATAACAAATGGCCAATATGTTCGGTTTGTTATTTCTATTTCTTCTAGTGCTTTATTTAAGGAATTTTCATATATTTTAATGCTGATATAATTACTCCATGTGGTAATATATTAGCATTGTGATTGAATGGGAGCTACAAATTTGACTTTGGGACCTTCAAGTCTGGTACCAACATATGTGTAATCATATTAATGGTTAGAGTGACACATGTGACTTGATACCCTGTAACAATCAAATCAAATCTCAAGACATCATTGACTAACCTTGAAATAGGAAATATTCATTATAATATGACACCACCTTGTTTTAATATAAAATCAAATATAATATAATATAAAATATTATGTCAATTATAATAATTATTTGACATAACAACTATCAGGTTGATTGACACATTTTCTAGTGTAAGGGAAGACAAGTGATGAACATAAATCTCACAAGAGACACATTGTTGTTGTTGATGATTGATTGGAATTTAGACTAATAATGCATTTTTTTTTTTTCTTGATTTTGATCCAAATTCTCTACTTCCTAAGATGTCAAGCGTCTTCACATGACATTAAAGTATACATAAGTATTGGGGTAGACTATATATACGGATGTATTTTTTATTATCAAGGGTAAATGTATTAGTAAAATGGACAAATAGATGAAACAAGATAGGATTTAAGAGCTCAATGTGTTATCCCAATAGGAATGAAATTGTATCTTTGATTTGTGATGAAAATTAGGTGTGCGGCCATGTCAAAATAAACTCAACACTCATGACATCCTCATCTACCCTTAAAATTAAAACATGATCATTCAAAAATGATTCCACCATGTAAGCTATAAACCCCTTTTTAATAGGTGATGGTATTGTAAATCTAAATGTTTACTTGAATCTAGCTTTAGTGTTTGATATGGGCCACTTTGTGTATGATATCATCATAAATACATTATCATTTACCCTGACCATCATTTCTCATCTCCCCTTGAAATATTTAACTATTTTCATGTTTTTATGGCCTTTCCCTTTCTTCCAAGCATATGAGTATGGTTTTTCTGTATGTTCTTATAACATATATAGTAAGAGTATTCATTTATAATTTATTTTATTATCACTTACCTTTAAAATACCCTATATTTTATGAATGGTTTAAGGCTCTTTAAGTGGTTGATGAAAAAAACATTCACACTTCCATGAGAACTGACTCTTAACTCTTCCACACAACACTTGTTGATTTTCTTGACATGTTTTATATTCTAATGGATGTCAAGCGATAAAAGAAAATATCACAAGAGACACGTTGATGATGATGATGATGATGATGATGATGATGATGATGATGATGATGATGATGATGATGATGATGATGATGATGATGATGACGATGACGATGACGATGACGATGACGATGACGATGACGATGACGATGACGATGACGATGACGATGATGATGATGATGATGATGATGATGATGATGATGATGATGATGATGATGATGATGATTGATTGGATTTTGGAATGTTGTTACATTTTAGAGGTTTATATGGTTGATTTTGATCCAAATTATTTGTTTACAAGATGGTGAGGTACTTCACGTGACATTAAATTATACATAAGTATTGGGCTAGACTGTACATAAGAATGCAATTATTTATTTTTAGGGGTCAATGTATTGGTAATATGGATGAATAAAATCAACAATTTATGTTTTGTGACCTTACTATCTTGTCTGCACATTAATAACATTTCATTGTCAATTTTCCCTACAAATTATATTTTGTAAATACATACATAATATTATAATATTTTAATATATTAATTGTAAAGTGCATAAATATGTTATATGTAAAAATATAATAATAATAATAATATAAATATATAATATTGTAATATAACTATAATTTAGAATAATATATTATAATTAATTCACAATATAATATAATAATCTTATATATATATATATATATATATATATATATAACATGCAATTTGCGTTTAGTGGAAGGAGGCATGATTAATCCTATAGTGGTCACATGTCTTTACTTGTACAAGATGTCGTCTAAAAACAAACATATCTCTTATCAATGCAAGCGCTTCATTATTTGGCAGCTATTTTTAAGAATGTTTAAACTATGGGAGATAATTTTACTGGATATGCATTCTTTCTTCCCCTTTGATTTTTTTTTCGCGAGACGTAGCTTATATGTGATACTTTCAGTCCTCGATGTGATTTTTTCACGTCGAAATGTTGAAAAATGGTTAGCTAAACATAACTCCGATGCAATTTACTATAGTAAGAGATTAACGAAGTCAACATTATTATTCTCATTAGGATTTCAATTTGATGTTTATCATACTTTTCCATCTTCAATTTCAATCAAATTTCTAGATAATTTGTGTCACATGTAAATGTGGGTCTGCTAAATTTAGGAATTGTGGTTATGTTTTATGATTAGAATAGAAACGCAAAGTACAATTCCCATCTAATTTATGAAGTACGTAAACATGAGTATGCTAAATTTAGCTTTTGTGGTTGGAATAAAAAGGCAAAGTATAGTTGCTTATGTGAGTGTGATAGATTATTACCTAGTTGGGTTTCCACTTGGGGATCTTCTTGGTTACCTCTTTCATTTAAGGGAAATGGTGAGTACCATTTAATCATTTGTAATTTTTTTAATTTTACGAATAAACAAAGAAAGTCTTTGGCATTGTATGTTGATAACAATGTTTATGAATATGGAAGGGCATCTAGAATGAAATGTTGTGTGGAATTGTAGTTCAAAGTCTTGTACTTAAAATTGATTGAAATTGAGAGGTAGTCTCTCCGGTATCTCTTCTCCCCATTACTTTTTTTTTTTGATAATTTTTCTACGTTAAACACTTTTTTATTTACCCCAATTTGTGAGTTATTATTCAAATTTGGTATAAAAATTTAAAATAGAAATTTTGTTAAAAAATGCATATGTTGAAACTTTTTGCCTTATTCATTTTTATAATAATAAAGTCATTTCCTATCATATGGTATGCAGTTTCCCAGGTATATATAACTCAAAAATATCAAGCAATTTGTTCATCGTAATTTAATGGAATGACTTAATTTACGAGTGTTCAAATAATACCATCGTGAAAAGCAACTTTCGCTGTCCATATTTACAAAGGGTTATCATGTTAACCGATCAGCCAAGATCAAAGGTCAATTAAAAATCAAAAGTTTCCATTCTTTGAATTGTAAGGTAGATACATATGTCGTAGGGTAAATTATTTCATTGATTAAATAAAAATTTAAAATTGATCCTGTAATCCTGTCGTGTACAGACAACAACTCATAGTTGGCCACCATTGACATCGATCATGTTAAAGCGGTGTCGGATGAAAGAATGATGGAATACAGATGTGTGATAATGAGTCATTGTTTGATGAGATAGTTCTAATAAATCATGACTAATTGCAGTAGTAGATTTGACAATCCTAAAGATTCACTATAGATAACACATCTGATAGACACGTGTTAGCACAATAAATATTTTTGGGTCTTATGTGAGATGAATTTAAGTATAGTTTCTCATATAAAATGCCTTTGACATAAAACTAAAAATAAGTATTTTTGATAGATGATACTAAATAATTTTATTAATGTTATCTATTAATGTTAATAAAGAAAATAATTATTTATATAAAAATAAAATAATAAAATTTTATAAAAATAAATATGGACACATTTATGAAGTTTTCATAATTTAAAATTCAAAAACTTAACATTAATTTCTTTAATATTAAGAACATTCTCATATGTATTTCACACAATGAAAAAATATATAATGACAGTTAAGTAATAAATAATTCTCAAATTTTCATAATAAAAGATAGTTTTAATATATTTTTAAAAATATATTACATGTTATTTTATTAATGATAAATAGATTCCAATTATATGTTAACACAACATTTAATAAATATTTATTATATCAAAATTAAATATAAAATAGACACATCAGTCTTAATATATTAATATTAAATAAATATAAGTTTCAAAAATCATTTAATTTTTACATTTACAGTTTAATTTGTAAATTTTATCGAGGAGGAGATTGAAGATATGCATCGTAATGAAGATAAGTTATCATTTAAAGGTGATGTATTTTATTTTGATAACTTATGTTTAAGACATTGAGTTATTTTGATAACAAGTAATTCAATATTGTTTATGGATGTCGGATGCACATTCTCTTTTAACGAATCCATGGTTTTAGGCCATTAATCCATTCATAGAATCCATTAATGTTAGATCTATATGGGTTCTTCTCCTAGATCTCCCTTTCCAATTTTGGGGTAATACTTTGAATGAGTATCAATTAACGAACACAACCACTACCATGCTTTCACATAATAGTTTTCATGAATCCTTGTAAATATTTACATATCCAATTATCTACGTTAAAATTGAGGACCAAACCTAGAACCAACCTCTTGATTATGAAGGATTGAATTTTCATTATCATATAGATGTTTTGATATCGATCATTTGACCATGGATTGAAATAAACCCAATAAAAATAGGGAGGCATCTTTCTATATGGATGCCCTCACTGATCTTCGTACTATGAAAAAAATCACTTTCAAGTGTTTCCTCTGATTCGGGGTCAAAGATGTCTGGAGTCCATGATATAAGTGAGGCTTTTATTGATATGATGATTCAAAAAGAGGACACATGATCCTTATTATACGTAGTGTAAGAAATCATGGAAAAACCAAAGGTGATACTAAAAAAGTAAAAGGTGCTTGTTTTTCAATTGAATGTGTTTAGTCTATTAACTTTGTCAAAGTTTTTATCTTCTTCCTACCAAAATCCACTGTCAGAGACAAGGAGGATTGAACTGAATAATGGAGGTATAAATGGTAAGTCATAAAAAATATCCAAAACCAAATAATACAATATTAACCACCCTAATGGAGACAATGAAGGTGAATCATTGGGTAGAAGTATCATTGTTCTGATTTAAAATGGTATTGATGGTTTACTAAAATTTGGTTGATGGTTTGTAGAATGTTTGTTGATCATTCTTTGAATTTTTTAAATGGTTGGTTGTATGATAGTTATCATATTTCTATCTATTTGTTTTTTTATTTTATCCCTATCTCCATAAGAAAAATGGTTTTAAGTGAACTTCAAATTTTTATCTTATTTTCCTATGAAAAAGGCTTCAAGGCCTTTCAAAACCTATTTATACCCATACCTAAAATCATATTTTGAAACAAAGGAAATAAATATAAAAATATAGTTTATAAATGTATTTTCATTAATGGTAGATATAGATATATCTAAACGTCATCTTAAAATTATGGGTTTCTTAATAAGACAATAAGAACCTTAAAAGCTATGGAGAATAGAGAACATTATCTAAATCAATTAAAAACATTGGGAAAGTGCACATATTTCCTTTGTTATATTTCAAATCTAAATATGAAAATGATATAGGAAAAATTATGTTATGGGGTTTCTATTACACTAACGCATAGTTGAGGTTCAACAATGATAATGATAATGATAATAATAATAATAATAATAATAATAATAATAATAATAATAATAATAATAATAATAATAATAATAATAATAATAATAATAATAATAATAACACTTTAATTATAGTAATCATTCACAAATTAGGAAAGCTTGTACAATTGATTGTGTAATGAATATGAAATTTAATTATACCATTATTTCGATGTGTGAGTGAGAGAGAGAGGGAGGGAGCAGCTCTCTCTCTCTCTCTCTCTCTCTCGCAAACATGTACGCACCCACACAAATAATGTAAATATTTATCATATTCATTGGATATGCAATTATGGTTTTTTCTAAACGTTATTGGTAAAATTAAGTAGAGTCACATACAATATAATAAGTCAAATTTCAATCATAATGAAGAAGGGAATTTTGGATCCATACAAAATAGGATGGAAGGTTTTACCCATTATGAAGTACATCATTATATCTAATATGATTTTTTAATTTTAGTATGGCATAAAGGTCTCATGATGATATCTAGTTTGTTAAATCTAAATGCTCAAATCATATGATAGGAAATAATGACATACTTTTAAAAAAATGAAATACTTTTAAAAAAATGAAACAAGGAGAAGTCATGTTTGGAGATGATAATTCTATAGAGTTTGTTGAAAAATTCAATTTGATTGTACTCACCAGTAAAGGGGAGGTAAATAAGTACTTTAGTTACTCTATTGGTTTCCTGTACTAAGAAAAATATTTTGCATATAGGTCAATTGGATGGATAAAATTGTAGAGTAATATTTGATAATGTAGCTTGTAAAGTTTTTGATAAAATTAATTGGGGGAAGTTGGTGGCAAAAGCTCCCATAATAGTAAATTGAATGTTTCCATTGAAGACGTATCCAATAATATTATATGTTTTGGAAATGAAAATTGAAGATAATAATTGTTGTTGCATATGTGCTATGGTCATTTATGTTTCAAAGGTATTAATTTATTATATAAAATAAAAAGGTTTGAGGTTTTCCAAAGATTTAAGCAAACGACAAGATTTTTTATTGTCAAATATTATGAAATCAATACAAGGATGATTTTAAAAATGTAAAATCATAAAAAAATTCACGACCACTAGAACTCATTTGCTTAGATATATAGGGTGCTACACAAACATTATGTATTAGTAACTGCATCTATTTTTTGGAATTCATAGATGATTATTCCATAAATATATGCATATATATTTTTTTTTTAAAAGAGTGAATCTTTTGGTTATTTTTTAGATGAAGAGTTTTCATTCAAAAGGAAAGTAATTTTTAAATTAAAATTTTTAGAGGGTATGAGTTGAATTCAAAATAATATAATGATTACTATGATAAAAATGGAGTCAATTGGAAACAGAAAATAGGATAAATGTTACAACAAAATGGAGTTGTTGAATGGAAAATTAGACCATTACTAACATGAAAAGAATCATGTTATGTGAAAAGTGAATAGGAAATGAGTTTTTTATAGAATCAATAGCTACAATAGTGTGTATTCTTAATCATAGTCCTAAATTAGCTGTAAAAAATTATACACTAAAGGAAGCTTGGTCTAGTAGAAGACCCAACATGGGATAATTGACAGATTTTAGTTCATTATCTTTTTTGCATGTTACTAAAAAGACTAGAAAGAAAATTGATGTAAAAAAATGAATCATTCATTTTTTTGGGGCATTAGGAAACAAGTAAAATATGCAAAATTGGGATTCAAAATCAATAAATTTTATTGTACTGCTTGATGTGATATTTGATAAAAAGGCACTATGGGAAGAAGGTTTATAGTACTAAAGACTAGTAATTGTGTGACTAGAGTCACATTAGGATGGCATTTCTCCTCTCTCCATGAGTAATAGTAGAATTTGAATATCTTGCCATAGTCTAACATCATCACCAATAAATTATCTACCAAGCATAAGTGTAAATATGACATCAACTCCAACCTCCCCAAGTAAGGTAAAAAGCCTTAAAATTTTTAATCAAAGGGCTATCAATCAAGAGGATGCAAGTCACATTGTTAACTTTGTTTTTTTATCCCAAAGTCACAATAAACAATGTTTTTATCAAGGTACAATGGAACATAGTGTTTTGTGGAAGGAAATCGGTGAATAAATGAGGGTTATTGAAAAGAATGGAACTTGTGTTTTTATCAAGGTACAATGGAACATAGTGTTTTGTGGAAGGAAATCGGTGAATAAATGAGGGTTATTGAAGAGAATGGAACTTGTGATTTAGTTGATCTTCTAAAAGATAAATATTTTATAGGAATAAAATGGATCTATATAAAAATATTATAAGAGTGATGGAAAATTTGGAAGGCATAAGGCAAGTCTAGCAACAAAACGATATGCACAAGTCTATGAAATAGGCTATGAAGAAACATTTGCACCATTTTCATGTTTGGATACAATAAGTGTAGTGTTATAATTGGCAGCCCATAAGAAGTTAAAAGTTCAATAAATGCATGTGAAGTTAGCATTCCTGAAAGGCTTCATTGAGGAAGAGGTCTATGCATAAAATCCACGTAGTTTTGAAGTAATAAGAAAAGAAGATTTCATATATAAATTTAATAAAACATTGCAGGGCTTGGAGCAAGCTCTTAGAGCTTGGCATTCAAGATTTGAAAATTGTTTTAGTAGCATGTCTTTGTTAGAATTCAAAGTGAGATAACATTGTATGTGACAAATCGGGGTAACCAAATTTTGATGGTTTCTTTTTTATGTTGTTGACTTTCTATTTATAGGTATTAGTTATAGGATGATGTATGATTTGAATATCAATGGTGGAGTTTGAGAGGACTGATTTTGGATTGATACATTACTTTTTTGGTGTGGAGGTATATCAATCAATTAATAGCATCCATATTTGTCATGCAAATTTTGCTTAAAATATATTCAGATTTTTGAAAATGGAAAATTTTAAGGAAGTGGAAACGCTATCAGTACAAGTTGAGTTGAGCAAGATCGATGAGAGAAGTAAAGTGAATGAGACTCAATATTAAAGGATGATTTGTAGTCTAATGTATTTAACAAGTACTTGACCGGATCTTTATAATGCAGCATGTCTTGCTTATGGATTTATGGAAAATCCACATGAAAAACATATGAGAGCTACAAAAACAATACATGGTATATCAAAGGAACGGTGGATCATGAAATTAATTTTACAGCATCATAGAGTTTGGAATCAATTGGGTTATTAGACTCAGATTGGGTTAGTTCAATAAATGATCACAAGTCAACTTCAAGGTATTGTTTAAGTCTTGGTAGTGGCATTATTACATGGAGCTCAAAGGAGTAAAAACGGTTTCTATTTCTACGATAAAAACAATGTATATAACAGCAACATTAGAATGTTGTCATGTAGATTGCCTACAAAGAGTTTTTGAAAATTTGGAGCAACAATGCAATTCTCTCACTGTTATACATTGTGATAACAATAGTACTATTAGTGAAAATCCTATTCTACATGTAAAAAGAAAGCATATCAATATTCTTCATCACTTCATTAATGATTTGATTCAACAAAGAGATTTGATTAAGAAAAGAGAAGTATACTTAGAAGATAGAGAATCAATTGATAGGGTAACTATTTTTCATCCAGATTATCCATATTTGTCTAGGGTTATGGAAACTGTAGCACATCCACAGTAGCCTGACAGTTGATTGAACGGAAAATATGTACCCTTATGTGCCACATCTTTCTGGCGACTTATCGTTAAGGTATAATAGTTATCGTTCATGTTATTGTTGTATTTCTCGGAAGATATAGTTTGGCAAGGACTAAACTGATCGCACTGGGTTATCATGGTTGGTAGTGAAAAACAAGAATGACTGATTAGAAAGAAAAATGATGTAAGTCAAACGTTTTGTCGCTGAACAACCCGACCTACCAAGTCATATTCTTTATATCTGTGGCCATTGTTGAAGAATCCAGCATTATAGGTAGTTCCATCATTAGAGAAAAGTGCAGTTTTTTATTTAAAGATAGGATGATGAAAGTAAAGCAAATATTTTCTATAGATAGATTTTCGAAACCTTTGGACTAAATTAGATGCCTGTAAAATTAATTATATTTTAATTTATATTAATGAAATTTGGAATAGATCGTAAAAATGTAAAGAATTATAAAAACACAAAAATTATTTTGAGTATTATTTTTTTATTTATATTTAAAAATTAATATTAAATCAATAAATTTCATGGCAAAAATGATCGACAATCAAATTTACTATGTGCACTCCAATTTAATTTACAACTTAATAGCTAAGAATCATCATTCCCACAGAATTTAACTAAATCTAGATTTATAGAATAATTTTGCTTAAGTCTACACCACAAATTCAATCAACATGAAAATGATTTCATGTTTTAACTTTTTTTATAGTAAAAAGTAAATGATTTGACTAATGAACTGATGGCTGACATGATGAGTATTTGTCACAATCAACTATTAAAATAGTGAAACCGTTTATTATTGTTTTTAATTTATATATTTGTGGGTAGTACTATTACATATTAAATGATAAGATTTGTTTATTAAATAGGGAGAGTAAACTGGGCGTACAATTTTTTTATAATATTTATAATATAATAATTATTTTTATATTTTAATAAATATAATATTTATAATTTAAATAAATTTTATATTACATTTTTAAATTATTAATTGTTTAATATTAAAAAATAATAATAAATATTAACAATTTATATATATATATATATATATATATATATATATATATATATATATATATATATATAATTAATTTTATTTAATTTAAAATTAATTTTGATAAAAATATATGACATATTAATGAAGTCTTCATAATTTAAAATAAAAAACATATTGTAGATGTCTATATAATAATAATAATAATAACATTCTCATATATGTTTTACAGCGAATTTAATGATATTTTAATTATAAACAGTTTCCAGATTTTCTATTACTAATAATATATGTAAATATAGTTTTAATATTTGTTTAAATATATTCCATATACTTTTAATAGGAATAAATAGATTTCAATTATATGTCAATACAAATTTTTATAAATATTTATTACCTTTAAAATAAATATAAAATAATAAACTAGATTTATTACTTTAATAATAAATAAATATAATTTTTTTAAATATTTCAATTTTACATTTAAAATTTTATCTAATAAAAATTGATTTTTTGTCCAAAAATTATATTTTTCATTTTAATGAGTTATAGTTAATACTTCTAGTTCTTCGTGCTTGGATCTTATAGCCTTGGACAACCATTCTTGAACAGTACGTTGGAAATATATTCCAACACCAAAGGTTTTCCTCATTATAGTGTTTGATTGTATGGAGGACACATAAGTGATTCAAGACCCTCTATGGAGCTTGAACCAACAACCTATTTTAGTGAAGTCACAATGTATAGCCTTCAATTCATTCACCGAAGTCTTTAAAGTTAGACTTATTTGGATTCATTTCCCACATCTTTAATGCGGAGTGTAAATACATAGAGGTCATATATGGCCTCTTAACTTTTTTCTAAATTTCCATAAATAGATAAATTTATTTATAGCTGAATTTAATTTTTGAGATAATCGTTTCAATGTAAACGAGAATTCAAATGCACATTCAAATCTCCCTTTAAAATTTTGGGCTCAAACTTATTATAAAACCATTACAAATACCATAAATGAGTTTCAATTGACAAATTATTCCATTGCCATATTTCCCCATACCAATTTTCTGCTAATGTTTGTCAATTTTGATATATCTATAGATGTAGTTGTAAGTTGAGGACCAACCTTAAACTCGACCTGTTCATTATGAAGACCTGTCTTTTCATTTCTTCAAATGTTTTGATATCGTTCATTTGACCATACACTATAATAAATATAAGATAAAGAGGGAGACATATTGAAGGAAGGATGCTCTCCTTGCTCTTCTTACTGTAAACAAAGTCAAGTTCCAAGACTGTTTCTTTTGATTCACCTTTAAAAATGTCTGAAGTTCTTAATTAAAATGAGGTCGCTTTTTATTTTATGAACGAAAAAGAGGAGAAAAGAACCTTGTTGGATGTATTCGAATAATCCAATGTAGAACCAAAAGCAATAATAGCAAAAGGTTCTTTTGTTTGAGGGGAAATTTTTAGGATATTGACTCGATCGAGGATTTTATCGCTTCTTCCCAGATTCGGCTTTAAGAGACAAGGAGGATTATATCAAAGTATGGAAGGAATAAAAGGAAAGTTATTAAAAAACTCTAAAACAAAATAATATGATATTACACCTTAAAATGGGCCAATGGACGTGGATCGTAGCGCGGAAGTAACGACGTTCTGATTTAGTAAGCTGTTAATGGTTTTCTGAAGCTTGGTGGATGGTTTACGGACAGTTTGTTGACCATTCCAGGATTGTTAAGAGAATGTTGGTTGTAAGATGGTTAACAATTTGCAAGTAATTTAATTTTTCTTCTATTCCTAGCATTGCAGACAAAGGGGTTTCAAGTAAAATGATTTATTTTATTCTCCAATGTACGAGGCTTTTTGGGCCTTTCAAAATCCCTTTTTACCCTACAAAAGGAATAAATAAATTATATTAAAATAATGTTAAATTGAAAGCTTGGCAATTTATTTTGAGAAACGGGAGATATAAATATCTTCGAAAACATCAAAATCTATAGGTTTTGTAATAAAGCAATACGAACCTTAAAATATGTGGAGAACATAAAATATTATCTAGTCCATTTTTCGGACAGTGGGAAAATGTAGTTCTCTTC
>JARHVA010005602.1:360000-362500 GCA_037957365.1 Torreya grandis | reverse complement strand
TCCCCAAGAATCATAAAAATGGCATCAATAGAATATTATTGACTATCCTCATATAGTGACACACTACATGCACTTACGAAATGCACTTTTACACAAGGAGATACTACAAGAAGGAATGAAACTAAAATATCATTGGTCTATATATGAATGGCAACATAAAGGTTCCCCAGATGTGCATGGGTTCATATGGTTAGAGAAAGCACCAAAAAGGGATAGTCTTGATTGGACAAATAGTCATGATCTACAAAATTATCAAAAATAATTTGATTTTATTATCCGTGTGTAGAATCCACATGGAGATCCACATTAACAAAACATATAGGTATGCTATCAATATTTTTCACATAATAATTAAGTTATCGTATACTAACATATAAAATTTTATATATGATGTAATATACATACTATAAAATTTTATGCAACATCTATGTCTTTGAAATACACATAAACTGACACAAGTGGATCTTGACCATGACTATGAATAGATTATCTATTATGTAGAGCACAATAAAATGTGTAAAGAGGGTCCCTGCCTAGGTAAGAAAAGAAGAAAGATGGTTTGTAGGTAAGATATTTATACGTTCATTTTATATATATATAAATATATCATAATGTGCTTATAGGAACTATTTATTTATTATGATGATAGATACAATGCATCATGACAATTGAATTCAAATGGATCCAAATTATTTCAAGACCCAAATAATAGTAGAAAAAAATATGATCATGTAAGAAATGATGATCATGTAAATATACATAACTGAAACATACTAGAGTTATGGAGAGAAAATGTAGATTGGAAACCTATGTTTTCAAAACATGCAGTAATCAATTACATTGAAAAATATATGGCAAAAGTTTAAAAGAGTTTTGAAACTTATCATAAAATTTTAATGCAACTTACAAACATTAAAAACCATGACAAATTAGCAGCTAGAGCATATAGAAGACTTCTAATAGAAACCCTTGTCAAAAGATAAATTGAGGCACAAGAGACATGTTATATGGTATTGGAGATTCCATTGGTAGAAATTAGTAGAGTTTTTATTAATTTGGATGTTTGACATGAAGTGTTCAAACTGGTGACACAAACTATAGAAGCAAAAAATGAAAAACCCTTAAAATATTTCATTGATGGATAAATGAATATACCTTACGAAATGAAAAAAAATCGCTTCTAGAGATAGGTAGATCATGGTCATACAATCCCCAGTGAATCTGAGATAATAAGTGGGAGGATAAGAGTGTAGCAGCTTTGTGAGAGTATTCCTAATATTTATAAAAGTACCAGTGTGTGAATTAGAAAAAATGGTTGATTTTTGTTGGTCAGATATATTTATTTACAAGACATTTCATAATATAGAAAGGGATATCAGACTTGATGATGATATAATAGCATCAAATTGGGATTCATTTAATTACAATCTTGGTAGTGGAGTTGAGAGTTATGGCAGATGGCCATGAAAATCAAAGTGATGCTAAATATGATGATGTTAAAGTAATTTTAAAAAATAAAATGGAACATGAGTGGTTAATCATATCAAGGCTACATCGTGGGTAAATTATGGAAGTATCAAAATTAGATATGTTGGGCAGAAGAGATCTTGATAGACAAGTACCAAGGAATTATGAATATAAAGTACAAGAATACACAACTTCAACTATAAAATACATAATAACAATGAAATATAATGGGTTACTCATACTAGATGATATAATAAGTAATATTTCATATGGAACTTTAGGTACCAAATAAAAAATACACTTGATATAATTGTGAAAGATTTTCTTCAGACTCATAATGTCACATCACTATGAAAGTTAATTTAATGAATTGTAGGAATAAGAAAATCACATGTAATTGGTGCCATTCATGAAGCTTCTCAAAAGGAATCATCAACTATGTAGCATTATATTCTTCTATTACTTGTACCAACTGGAGTTGGAATGGTTAATATTGGTGCTTCAATAATCCACTTAACACTATGAATCCCAATTTTAGAGTTTATTTAATTACAAAGAACAAGACTCAAAAAAATTTAAGAAGAAATGTGGCATATAAAGTACATATTGATGAATGAAATGTGTTTCATTGGGGAAATTTTTTTGTATAATATAAATACACAACTTCATCAGGCATTTTCAAAAAAAGAAAACATGAGTTTTTGAGGTATATCAATCATTTTAGTAGGATATTTAGGCCAGCTACCTACTATGAGTGATAAATGAACATAAAATAGTAACAGACATGGAAAAATATTATGGGAAGAATTCAAAATAATTGTTATTCTAGATAAGGTATTTAGACAAAAAGGAAAAACTGATGACTTGAAAAGGTTTCAACAACTACTCACAAATCTTAGAGATGCACATTCGACTATTGATGATCGAAAACTATTGATGTCAAGAAGAAATTGTGTATTACATCCAAAAATTAGGTAATATTGTGAGAATGTTATTCATTTATTTATAACTAATGATAATGTGAAAAAACATA
>JARHVA010005602.1:342500-352500 GCA_037957365.1 Torreya grandis | reverse complement strand
ATATTTGAATTTTGAATATGGTGAGGTAAATTGAAAATGTATTTCATGTGATATCAAAAACCATAGATACCATACCATACAAAAGTGGTGAATTTAGGCCAGTTATCAAATTATACACATCATATATATCAATATGACATGTAATACATATCAATATGGCATACACATATTGAAGTGGGATACTATCTTGTAAGGTTAAATCACATTTGATTGGAAATTTTCTATTGTTAAAGGTGAATGATGATGTAATGAAAGTTGATTTTATTATGATAGGATTCCACATCTAATGAATGGCTTGAATCCACATGACATTCTTATTTATATGTGAACAAGACATTATAAATTGGCATGTTTATTACATCAAATCAAGGTAGTCACATAGTTGATTGAATGTTTTCTATGGTCAAGGGTGGATGAAGGCATCACAAAAGTCAATTTAATTATGTGAGTGTTCTAAGACTCTCTTTGTCTTTATTTAGTAAAATAAATAAAGGTATAATTTTCAAGATAACCACAAGTGTAGATAATATTGTGTAGATTTTTAAATGAGGGTTAGAATCTCCACCAGTATATACAAGCTCTCTCCAAAGACTATGCTAATCAAATTCACCTTTTCCATATATTTTACATGAGAGGAATAGATAGTTATATCCAATTATAATTTACATTTTTTGTTTTAGTGATTTTTTGTGCCAAAAATATTATAGGTACATCATATGTAACAATCATCTAACTAAATAATAATAAAAAGTGGTTTTATTTAATAAGGCATAGTTTAGTGGTTGTTTGGATTAAGAAAAGGAGGAAATATATAGTTAACCAAGAGATTGAGTTTTTGTGTTTGAATAATATATTTAAAAAAAATCATTCTATTGAATCTATATTGGGCATATTTTTAGTTGAACCTTGTGTTATGAGACATGTTTCTAATAATTCTATAATACATGTCAGGGACAAAACCTCAACATGTGTGCTTCTCTTAGTTTAACAAATGTTTTTGGTGTGGTATTTTTAAAATGGAGAGTAGGTGGTCTATATAGTTAGAACCATTCCACATCCATGTATAACACCCATATTTGATAAATTAAACAACAATTTCAAAATCACCATGCTAATGATCAACATAAAACCACACGATGCCATATACCCTTGATCATATATGTCATTCATTCTAACATTCCTTACTCCATTGGGGCAATTTCTAGTTTTAAATCCAATGTTCAATTGGGTGTATATCATCACATATTATGGGCATACATATATGTGACTTTATACATTTTAATAATTTCTTAGAATACTTGTTAATTTTTATTATTGTTATCTCTAAAGCTAGTATCTATTTTTCTTAAGTTAGGTTTAGTGTTTGATTTTAAAAACTATTTTGAATATTTGTAATCTTTTCCTATTTTTTTTTCATCTCCTTTATTTATTTGTTCTATTTGTAATTTCATCCATCAAGTTTTCAAAAAATATGTTGATATCACATAAAAATTCTTCAATGAGTTTCATTTTAATTATTCACGTTGTTTTCCATGAAAATTCAGTCTTCATGGTGGTATCAAAGTTAGTGTAGGTGAAAAATTAGGTTGAGTTATGGGAAGCCATCATGATATGTTGGAGAAATATCAAAAAAGTGAAATGTCACCATATAGCCACAAATAAAAAAAAATCGAAAAGTCACCCAACTCATGCAATAACAATTTGAATTAAAAAAAAAAAAAAAATTGTAATTGTTAAAACCAAATAAAATGGAAAGATAAGACAAAAAATTACTATAAATAGAATACAATTTTATATTTACAAAAAAATAAGAAACCATATTATGTCCTAGCTTGAATTCTACCTATATGTCTATATCTTTTGAATAATAAGCACATTCAATCCTTTTATCAGTTTCCAAGGCATATGTTAAATTCAAAATAAAAAAAAAATAAATATTTAGACTTGTTCCAAATTTTAAAATACCAACTTGGTCACCAAATATCCTAGAATCTTAACTCTGTTAAAAGAACTTCTATAGGATTATGTGTGAATATTTTTGATCTTGAGAAAGATATTATTAATATAGTTTCCCATTGAATAACCCTTTAAATTTATTATAAAATTATCGTATACCTATGTATTTCCTAAACTTAATCAATCCATAATATATCTAAGATAAACTCATGAAAATAATATGGAATCTTTTGTTATCAAATTTTAATTTGTACTAGCTCTCATACAATTTTCTATCTAGGCCTAGTTTGTTCTTGGAAAGGATGTTTGATTCAAATTTCAACTTAATAAACCTATTTAATGACCTATTTATTTATTATATATTGTATTCTATCAAGATAAATTAGTTATTTTATTTTTTTACCACAAAAATAATCACAATAATAACGTTTACAATTTAAGTCTCTACATGCTTACTCTAACTTTGATACGTCTTAATTGAATCCAAATTAACCAATGAATTTAATTAAATTAAAAAATAATTATAAATAAATTAAATATAATTTATATACCTTCATAAAATATTTACATTGCAATAACAATACTAAACATTAATTATATTCTTGCATTCTATTTATTCTCAATGAAAATCTATAGGAAACTACTACATAATCATAATTTTATCACTATGAAGATATTATTTTAATTTTATAACACTTATAATCAACTATAAACATATTTTAACACCTTATTACATATTATAAATAATTTAAACCAATTAAAAATGGAGTTATTTTTGAATATGTGCCTTAAACCCTATTTTAGGGTTTTACAGGAAATACAAATCCAGAGAGCTCTTTATGGATTATTAATTAAAGAAATTTGTGTTATATATTTTCAAACACATATTTTATGGTATTAATAACCATATTAAAACTTCCTTAAAATTAAAATTAACTCATGTAATGTTTGGTATGTATTATATGTGCTTGCAAACGATTGTGAATGCACAAAACTGGCTTGCTTGAAGGTTTCAACTACTTAAACCTTAAAACAAGTGAAAAATATATTTAAATTGAATTTATTCATATTTATTTATGGAATAAAAACATTAATACAAATAATATAACTAACATGTGCCTTTATATTATAATAAAATTAAATTTCCTCATCACAGAACCCTATTACCATGAGAGATTGTCAATAAAACCCTTTTATTTGTCTTAGCATTATGGATTAATATTAGGATAATTAGGAACATATGTAAAAAATTAAAAAAAATGTGAAATAATACTTTTCATCCATATAACATGCCTTCAATACCAAATAATTTTTCATATATTGATCATTTACATAGTCATATTTATAGAATGCAGGCTTAAATGCCTTCCTCACTCCTCTACCTTAATCTATCTTATTATTATCCTTATACATATAAATATTTATTATAATCTTATTATTAATATTTATGAATCCTATAATTCATAAACTGATGCATAAATATATGTTTCTCGATAAAGCCTAAGTGTTATCAACAATAATCACAACATAGAATCTGATTACTTTTCCTTCTCAACATAGGATTCTTCTTCTAGATGAGACTTTAGTTATCATTTAGGTATAAAATAGATGAAATTACATCTATAGTATGTATTAATAACTATTGGTATAATTCAATTAATTTAAAACATATCACTATTCATAAAATCCTTCATAAGTATTCATATTTTCAAAGCCTTCATTTTGGAAGGAAAACATGAACCATGCTAACTGAACCTATTATAGAGTAAATGAAGCATAAAAAGGATTATTATTGAACCATAGAGACATTATAAAACACTATTTCATCATAAAAAAATTAAAAGTTATCATATTTAGATTTTCAAAATAGTTCATGTCCTAATGCTCCTACGTCATAGGTGCTCATTATTAATGCATAGTGAATCATCTAGGTCAATGTTTTAGGTATAAAGGATCTCAAAAAATTTCAATGGTTTAATACTAAAGCCTTTTAGTGATAATAATTCCTCATTAGGTATCATGAGAGCATGATATCTTCTATTTTCCTCTTTACTTGTTTATAAGCTTGGTAAACTAAATAACACAACATGAGGAAGAAAAATCAAAGCTTTAAATGGCCTAATTTTCAAAAGATTCTCACTTAACCCCATATCCTCAAGATATTAAACATCCAATTTTGAGTAATATTTTAGCTACATTAACTTTGTTTGGTTTTTAGTATAAATGCCACTGAATGAACCTTAGAGGACACCATAGACACATTATAAGGCCATGACAACACAACATCACACTTGCATAGCTACAATCTTTCCAAATATTTATAGAAAATACATTCACAATTTGATGTCTTGATTTTTGTTGGAAAGTTTACCAAAGAATCTAACTGACTTAGAAATTGACTTGTAGGACCTTTATCAAGGCACTAATTGATTGATTTGACTACCTAAGAATTTAATAACTCTTGATACCACCATTTAATCATAATTTTAATGATGCTCCTACATCTTATATGTTTTAACAACATTTAACAGTTAACAAGGTGTATTTTTAATGCTCAACAAAATTTTAAGGCATATAATAATGTGAACATGTAATAGAATATATTATTAATTACAAAAAAATAAAAAATCTAAAATCAATGAGAATAATTATAAATTTAAATGTTAAAAAATATATGTATATAATAGATCCATAAAAGCCATATAAAAGTGTACAAAATGTGAATAAGTTTGATATAATAATCTACTTCAATGCCATATTAGAATATAATGTTGGAAAAAACTATACATCAAGCCATATAAGCATACCAGAAAGTCATACGACATGATCCCAATAATCATAATGCATCACTCTCTTTACCTTTTTTGTAGAAGCCTCTCCTATAGATGTTTTGCTCAAAATTGGAGGTGTTGGATCTAGATGACTATGAGTCCTCCATCACATAAAAAAACCTTTAGATCTAATTATTCATATGCAAATATTATCATAAAAGTTACATGTTCTAGAACAAGATATTTAAAAAATTATGAGGTTAAGTTTCTAAAATGATACAAAAATTATTCATAGGGGGGCTTACTGAAATATGGCAGTCACGGTCAATTTTTGAATAATGTTGAATAGGGTTGATAGTTTTGTGATGGAAAATGAGAGTGTGAAATGGATCACCAATAGGAATTTGTGGTTTGCTCATGATAATGGAGGGGTTGGTTCCCTATATATATATATATATATATATATATAAACTCAAATTTAGCTCATAAATATTTAAGTCAACTAACTAAATCATTAAAATATAATAGATAAATTTAAAAATTTAATTTTCAACTATACCATGTCATACTTGCTAATAATTTCAATAGAACCAATAGTCATCATCAGAGGACTCTACATAGACAATTATTTTAGGCATCAATTATATACACAAGTAAGTATAGAGGATAATTCCAAAATGCACATCTATATTTACAGTTAAACATTACAATAACTGTCATGTAACTTAGTGAGTTTGTTTTAATATAAAATCATGGTAGCAACACCTATATTTAATCCCTCTTGAATAAATTAAAGAGTGTCTACCATGGTCATCAACTGAAGAAATAAAATATCATTGTTAGTTACTTCATCACACACACACACATAGACACACACACACACACACACACACACACACACACACACACACACACACACACACACACACACACACACACACACACACACACACACACACACACACACACACACACACACACACACACACACACACACACACACACACACAAGTGTGTGAATAACACTAGATTTCTAGACACCAAAGAGGATTAATTGAATACAAATTGATCATAGTTAATAAATTCAATTTTGTTACATGCATCAATAATATTAATTAATCCTTAAAATTCACCTATGTATAGGTATATATAGTGGTAGTAGTAGTAACACATAAGCTCATGTGGCATCTAACATCATGTTGTAACATAAATTATTTGTATACATTATTGAGATTTCTATATGAAAAATAATTAAATACCTTTTAAATTTTACAAATACTTCATGTTTAACAAGTCTCATAATTTTTTCCATGAAATAAAATATTAAATCTATTTTGGAAGTTGTAACCAAGATGTCTAGATCAAATGTAGACAACTAAAACATAGTGAGGTTGATATCATATAGGCCCACATAAATACCGCCATGAGCAGGATATAAAATATCCTCCTCCTTAGGTCCAATGTATATAGAAACACCTAATCTAAAATAGTGAGCTCACCGGGTAGTATCACTAGATAAAGCCTCACCATTGCGACTCTCACTAGTAAGAGTATGATAAAGTGAGCCCATACACTTAATGATGGTGTCAGTATGTGCCTTAAGCAAAAACAAAGTATGAATATCTATAATGTTATTTAATGTAAACCGTATGGTCTTAAGAGATTGTGGTTTGATAATATGTACTCGCATAGGATGATTAGGGGTACAATTTGCACCTATGCTATCCTATGCAGAGCCCTTTCCTCTACCAAAAAACTCTAATAAATCAAAATAGTTTTTAACTTCATTCAACAGAAACTCACAATATAATTTTATTAGAAAAGACATTGGGACCTCATTAATATTTAATGTTGGATTATTAAAAACCATCTACCATCAGTCCCAAAAATTATATTTAATTAGTTCAAGAGTGTACAAGTGGACTGGAATAAAATTGGCTATCACATCTACTAGAAAACTAGTTTTATCAATAATGAATAAGTACTTTGGATATAATTTTATCTTTCATAGTGGTTATAACATTTTTTTTGAAAAGTATGCCCTACATCTATTTCTATAGTTAGACCACCTATCAATTTGACCCTTTAATGAGTCAATTTCATTAAATAATGGTTGCAATGTGTTTGATTGAGAAAGTTAGTGGGGATTGTTTCCATAGAGATCCCTCAATGTCCTAAATATATTCTCAATTTCCAACTTATTTTCAATGATAAGGGATGATCAATCATCTTGAATACCATGGATGAATGTAGGAACTATAGAAGGGCTAGGAGGGTTCTATGAGGATTTTATAGTTGAGAAGGGATAAGATGCTTTTTCTAGTTACAAGTGATAGGAGGGTCAGGTAATTTTTAAGTGTCACTTGCCTTTACATGTGATGAAAATAAAATAAAGACATTTTTTTAAAAAAACTCAAAAAAATTAACTAATTGTATTTCTTAGTGCACTAAAATGAATTTCCATACCTGGTATTGTCCAATTCAGGTTGCCTTGGTCTCACTCAACTCCATATTTACATTCTTATCCTTTGATTATGGTTTGTGTTGATTCCAAGTGAAAGTAATCAATTATTTTTAATTGGTTTTAAAATAAAAAAACTATTTATCTGGTTCTAGTATTTTAAAACCATGCATGTGGTTCTAGGTTTTGAGTCTATGTTGTGGAACTATGTATGGAGTTTCTAAGAATTACATACGTGGAATTTTTTTCAAGTAATTATGAAGTATTTTTGACTCCCCATCTCTATACACTTACCCAGTATATAATTTAGAGATGAAACCGATACAAGATCATTTCCCTTAACTTTTTCCTTAGCATTTTCTTTTACCTTAGAATAATCTTGAGTTGATGAATTTTATTTGATAGACTTAGGAACACATATGCTATATTAACCATCATATGAGTTAGGTAGTAAATTTATTTATTCATAAACTTGTGTTCATCATGCCAATATTTATTTTAATAGGCACACATAACCTTATCTTAATTTCATTTAGATTTATAGGAAGAGGCTTACATGGTTGTTTTGGAGGATATATTTTTTTAATTTCTTACTATTTTGATCCCTTTTATTTTGTTTTTTATTATCTTTGTTTGAAGCCTTATGTTTAACATTTATAATAACTAGAGATTATGCTGTTGAAGAATTCAATTTGCCCATCTGGATTAAATTATCTTGTTCCTGATTCATGTCAACATCAATATCATCTAAAGATGGCATTTTACATGTGATTCAAAGAGCACATTTGGTAGCATAGAAGTATATAGGAATATAGATTTATTTATACCTATTTTAGAGGCTATAGAAAGAAGAAATTGATCATCCTTATTATCTATTACACATTATTTCAACTACTATATCAAAAACATAAATATAGTGAATATGCATTGTATGGTGTTAAAACTGTTAGGATTAAAATTAATGTGCTCATTCTTGAGTTCATGACTACTCATCACATATATCTTCCCAAATAGATTTTATAGTGTGATCCATACTTCATTATTAATATTTATAGATTTAACATGAAAGATTAGATAAGGAAACAAAAAGAAACAAAAATCTAAAAGGTTGATCATAACAATTTAACCTTTAACTTTTTCTACTCAATATTTGGTGTGTTATAAGATTTAAACTTTTGCTCCTCAAAATGATTTGAATTTTAGATTTCCAATTATAATATTTTAAATACATGGGATGACTTATTGAATTAACATTCATAATGCATAATTAAGTTTATTGTTGTAGAAATGAAAAGAAGGCTCTAAAAAATGAAAATAGACACATAACACACCCCTAAAATAATTTTAGCTCGGCCTCGTAGATTTTACTAATTTCCAATTTTAGTGTGATTATATAACAAATAGATGTATTGGAATGAGCGCAAAAAACTGACACTACTCAAAGAAATGACAATCTAATATAAATTTATTCTCAAAATTTACAATAGTTTATGTGTTATGCAATTATTAACTTATTTTTATTAAATTTGAACTAAATTTAAATGCATTTTAGTTGAAAAACTACTTTCAATAAAAATAAATATGGGAATATATGAACCAAATTTATGTTGTTGATTGAATATCCCACACTGTCATTATGAAAAACTCCATTGTTTTAAACCTTGTACAACCATAATTATACATAGGTATATAAAAATACAGATGTAGAACACAAATATGGAATGATGAAGTGTCAAACTAGGAGTTTAAACACCAATATTCCCATGCCATTGTCTATATGCTATGAGAAATCCTTCATTTGGTTTCTTTAATATTAAAAACACTCTAACACCATTTTTGGATCTAGAGAATAACAAAAAAAACATTCCTCTTATTTTAACCCTTTAGGACTTAGTGAATGTAAATCTTATGTTGTTAAGGAGTTGAGTATAGTAAATTAGGGTAGAAGTATGCAATAAATACAACCATTGATCTATTATAGAATTGACCTTATTTTATCTTTCTAAAAATATCAATAAATAATGTAAATGAGTAATTAGCTATAAAATGATTGAGACAAATGATTTAGAGGATGAAAAGTGAGGTAGATGATGGTTTTAGTGTCACAAATAAGATCCAAGTTTCATAATAATTTCTATATAGTAGTACCATGGGGCACTAATGTCCTCATTTTGGTAGTAGTGTCCTCTATATAAGACTATTTTGATATTCTAGGAGGACTTGTGTCTAGACTTGTAAGGTTTGTTCTTATATGCACATGTTTTGAAACCCTGTAGATGGTCCATTTTGACTTATTTAATCAGAAAACCCTAATGTTACATCTTTCTAAGGCATCCATTTGATACAAGTATAAAAGTGTGTTTACTAATGGGGTAGGGTAGACATCCCTACCAACCCACTATCATGATGGCTTCCTCCACACCAGAACTCCAAAGAAGGATTAAGCCACCTGTAGTTCTCACCACCTAAGTGCTAGTACAAGTTCAAGTGAATCTAGTATGATAGTTATCTTGAGTGCTTTAAATGTTTTTGAGATTGGAAATTTGAATAATCTAAGATTAGGAATGATTTATATGGTATTAATCTAACCTTAATTGTGCACAACTTGTTTTAAGTTTGTATTTGTAATTTGTATCTAATTATCATATAGTGGTTAGAACACTAAAAGTCATATATATATATATATATATATATATATATATATATATATATATATATATATATATATATATATATATATACTATTTTGGTGATAAAAGTGGTTTACGCTGACCTTAGGAAGTCTAAGATTTTAAAATATACCTATTAATGT
>JARHVA010005602.1:185000-337500 GCA_037957365.1 Torreya grandis | reverse complement strand
TGTTAATCAGATTTTGGTTTTCTCCATTTTGTCTTTTGCAATTCATCTTCTTGTATAATTTTGAATTGCTTTAGCATCTATGTGGTGTACACTTGTTTCATCTCATGTGATCACATCTCCATTGCATTCACATTATCTAAATTCTGGCAACAACTCTGATATGGTATTACAGCCACTCCAGTAATCATGTGTCTGGGTATGCTATTAGTTTATTCTAAAATTTTTACTTTGCTTCCTTAGTAGTTTTTTTTTAACTCCATTACATTTGAGAGCTTTGGTATAGTTTCTTGAAAACTCATGCAAATCCATACAGAACTTATTTTAAAAAATTGCTTCTGAGTTAGAATTTGCCAAGACATCTTGTCTAGATCTGTTGTGGCTTTAACAAAGGTAGTAGAATTCCTTTTCTCTTGGTCATTCTGTAGGAAAAAACTGATCTCTGCAACTGGTTTCTCTTCTTGGGCACCATTTTTGTGTGGATCAATAGAGGGAGGAACATCATCAGTATAAATATCCTTCTAGGCACTGTCAGTCTAAGTGCAGCTAGTCTAGGTGTAATATCCTTCTAGCGCGCAGTCCTTGAGCAGCACTTTTCCTTTTGTTGAGGCTGACTAGGCATTGTTGTCTATTTTGTGTTGCTATTTTTTATGCATTTTTGAATATGTGTTGCTGACTGTGTGGCGTTTTTGCCACATTGGTACTCTTTTAGCTGACTTTTTTCTATTTGCTAGGTGCCAAGCAGGCCGTACAGCGTCAAAGACGTTTGTAGTTCATTTCTTTTGTTTTTTTCTATGTAAATTTTGAACTGTGCCTTTTTTTTGGGGCACCAATGCCTACATTTGTTCTTCTATCTAGTAACTATAAGTACACCCTTGTTTTTAGTGAGAACATTCTGCCACATCTGTTGTTCATTTGTTTTTTTTCTAGCACCATTTTAAAAAACGGCGCCCCTTCCTTGCTTGGCGTCCCATTTGGCAACTTGAACTAGGCATTGATAATTGATTTTTTAAATGTTTTATGAATTTAATCACTTCACAGTGTCATTTAGTATGCTAGAAAACAAGTAAGTTGAAAACATTTTTTTAAAAAGATCAATTTAGAGGTTTTTAAAAAAACTTGTATCTTCAACCTACGAAGACGAAGGGTGAGGCCTAGGTTGGCAGGAGGCCAATTCCCCCTCACACAAACATCCTTTGGATTCCTAATTCTATTTCTAATCCAACGAGTAGTTGGACGACCACTTTCTCTCTCAAAATAGGCATTTTTTTAATGTTTTAGTGCTTTTTTTTGCAAAAACACTAGTTTACGAGAAAATTAAACATTTAATATCTTGCAAACGGTAGCTTAGATTTGGGTGACATTTTCTATAAAAGTGTTTTTAATTAAATTCTCTATAGTGTAGGCTTATTATTTTTCAAAAATTCACTAGTTTATAAAGTGCCTAAAATTTGGGTCTCCCGAGACGCATTTTCGGATGAGTCCGACGTCCTATTTACTTAAGTATTGCACTGATTACTCTAAGACACATTCTCAGCTGAGTCTGATGTATTTTGAGTGTGCACTTTCATATTTGGTGGGGGTCTCAATATTTTGGAGGGGGGTGTGATTGCTTTTCACAACTTGCAAATCTTTGCTTTCATTCTCCTTTCTGAATAATTTCATAACTTGTAATCAACACAACTTCACCTAAATTAAGCTTAAAATGGATTATTTTCAACATAAACCCATAACACCCTTCAACTATCATGAATGGAAGTTTAAAATCTCAATCATTTTTAGAAGCAAAGGGTTATATAGGATCACCATGGGTACTAAAGTAGAACCCAACATTGATGTTGAAAAGGTCAAGTGGTACAACCGTAGTGATAAAGCCTATGGATTACGGATCTTGTTCATGTCTCTAGAACTTCTCTTCCATTTAGAAAACTCTAAGACTGCCAAAGAAATATGGGACACCCTAGAAAACTTATTTGGGAAGCTTGTTGAGATGAGATGTCATGAGCTCGAAAATGAACTCATAAGTCTAAGTCCTAGAAACTTTGACACCCTACAGGACTTTTTCACTAAGTTTAAAGCCCTTAGATTGAAATTAAAAGAATTTGGGATAGAGAAGAAAGATGATCAACTCATCCTTTCTATTCTCTCAAAGTTAGGTCCAAGCTATTCAGTCTTTGTCGCCACTTTCAATGCCACAAAAAGTGCCCTTGGCACTACATGGAAAATGCCTTGTTTGGATTAATTCATTGCTGACTTCACTAGGGGGAAAGATAATCTAATTCAAGTGGGCATAATGAAGTCTACTCAACCCCAAGATTTGATAGCTAGAAATGGTAAGGATAAGACTTCAACAAAGGAGAAGAAGAAAAAAAGGACCAGGAGAAGAAGAAAGAAAACAAAAATCCTGCCAGAAAAAACACTGAGACTTCCTCTTCCAATGTTAAACCTAAGAAGGAGAAGGTTAAGTATGCATATTGTGAAAATAAATGGCATGATGAACACAAATTCATGAAGAAACAAATATATCACCTAACTCATCTTCTAGAGAAGCACAACATAGGTGTTCCTGAGTCAATCAAGAAAAATTCATCTACCCAAGATTCTACCAAGGCAAAAGACAAGGGTAAGGAGAAAGAAAAGGGTAAGGCCCTTGTAGCTACTATAGCTTATACAACATCATGAGTCATTGATTTGAATGCTTCTCACGACATGGGCTCTTCACTAGTTGAGTTTTCATCTTTAGAGCCTTGTAGCATGACTTCAATTAGTTTGGGTGATGAAACATCAGTTTCTATTACAGGGAAAGGGTCAGTTGAAATGGAAGGAGGAAAATTCAATAATGTTCTAAGTGTTCCTTCTCTTTCAACAAATCTCCTATCAGTGTACCAAATCACTCACATTGGTCAGGGCATGAGAGTTAAGTTCTCACTAGATTCAGTGGCTATCAGGGAGTTGCATCGTGATATTATAGTGGCAGTGGGTAGGGCAAATCACCAAGCAAGGTTATACACCTCACATTTTGCATCAAATTATTCTCCAACATCATTTCTGACTCATTCAAATAGATTTAGCAAATTTCGACATGAGTGGTTTGGCCACCTTAACTACCCCTACCTTGAATAACTTTGCAAACATGACATGGTCATTAGCTTGCCTCGTGTCCAATTCTCAAAAGGACTTTGCGACGGGTGCTCCCTTGGGAAACATCCTGAAGCAAAATTTGACAAAGGCAAAGCTTGGAGGGCTTCACAACCTTTGGAGTTAGTCCATAGTGATGTATCGGGATGCTTTCCCAAACCATCTTTCACAAGGGCCAAGTACATCCTCACTTTCATTGATGATTTCTCTAGGTACACTTGGATATATTTTCTCAAACAAAAGTCTGAAGTGTTTGAAAATTTTATAGATTTCAAGGCTCTTGTTGAGAAACAGAGTGAGAAATCCATCAAGGTTCTTCAAACTAATAATTAAGGGGAGTATGTCAGAAATAGGTTTGAGTAGTTTTGCACCACAGAGAGGATTGGTTTGTAGTGCATAGTCACTTACAATCCTTCACAGATTGGGGTTGTTGAACACAAAAATAGGTTCTTCAAAGAGATGGGTTGCTGGATGATTCACTCCAAATCCTTACCACCACAGTATTGGGCCGAAGCCATCAATTGTGCTTTCTACATTCAAAACAGGGTTCCTCACAAAGCTTTGAAAGGGATAACACCCTTTGAAGCTTGGCATAAAAGGAAACCTGATGTTGAGCACCTTAGGATTTTTGGATCCCCAGCCATGGCCTGCATTCTAAAGAAGAAATGCAAAGCTATGGAACATCAGTCCAAGCCTTGCATCTTTGTAGGATATTCGAATGGTATTAAGGGGTATCACCTTCTAGATCTAGTCACTCATGAGTTTTTCATTGAGAGAAGTGTCCATTTTTAGGAGAGTCCTAGAGAATCAACACTTGACACTTCCTCTCCCTCATTAGATTTAGATCAGCCATAGTAGGTTCTTGAGCCAGAGACATCTTCTTCTTTTTCAAGTTCAGATAGAAAGGATAGGGATGCAGAGTCATCCATCTCTAGTCAGTTAGAGGATGAGGTGTTAACATCTGACTCACCCACTTTTAGGCCACTTTGGGCTAGACAGACACTTGAGAGTGTTGGCACTTGGGTAGGAGATCCCGCAGATGATAAATGTACTAGGGGAGATTTTTAGAGAGATCCACATGCCTTCTTTTCTTCAGTTTCAGATCCATAGACATTTTGAGAGGCATCAGGGGTACCTGAGTGGGATAGTGATATGGAGGAAGAATATTCTTCCTTAATAAAAATCACACTTGGGATTTGACTTCACTTCCTAAGGGAATAAAGATGGTTTGATGTAGGTGGATATATCGTACCAAGTTTGTAGCAGATGGGTCAGTTGATAAGTATAAGGTGTGATTGGTTGCCAAGAGTTTCTCACAAGTGGCAGGCATTGACTACTCATAGACCTTTGTACCCATTGCAAAGATGACTTCTATCCAACTCACCTTGGCTATTGCCACATCACATGGTTGGTATGTGCATCAGATGGATGTGAAGAGTGCCTTTCTTCACAGAGACCTAGAGGAGGAGATCTACATGGAGTAGCTGCCAAGATTTGTTCAAGATTCTTCCTTAGTATGCAGACTTAGGAAATCTATCTATGGCCTCAAACAGACCCCTCGGGCTTGGTTTACAAAGATGGATTCTTTCCTTCTCATAGTGAGTTTCACTAGGTGCCATTCTGATCCCAATGTCTACTTGTTGTGGTAGGATGATTCGCTCTTGATTTTGGTTCCATATGTTGATGAACTTTTGATCATTGGGAGTTCTTCATCAGTTATTGTAGTGGTGAAGGAATATCTCTAGGATAGATTTGACATGACAGACTTGGGTTTGTTACACTACTTCCTTGGCATCAAGATCTCACAGTCAGATTTGGGGGTTTTTCTTGCACAGCCTAAGTATGCTCTTGACTTATTGGCTCAGTTTCACATGGCTAATTGCAAGCCATCTCTGACTCCCTTTCTATCAAGAGTCAAGCTTGAAGCTGATTATTCTTCACCATTGGTTGATGCCACTTGGTATCGACAACTTGTTGGTAGTCTCATCTACTTGACTCACACTAGGCCCAACATATCATATACAGTGGGACTTGTGTACAGATGCAGGAACCTCATGAGCTATATTGGAAAGTAGCTAAGAGGATCTTGCATTACATATAGGGCTCACATAGATATGGGATTAATTATAGATTTGGTATAGAGGTTGACTTGGTTGGATATATAGATTTAGACTGTGCTGGCGATTCACAGACTCACAAGTCCACTTCTAGTTACAGTTTCTCTCTAGGTTTTGGTCCTATCAGTTAGTCTAACAAGAAGTAGAATGTTATTGCTATATCATCCATAGAGACAGAGTACAGGGGACCTGTTAATGCAACTACTGAGGCTATTTTTCTTCAGGGGATTTTTTTTAAGTTTGGCATTCCTATCAGGTAGCCCACCATCATTTATTATGACAACTAGAGTACCATTCAGATTTGTAGGAATCCATTTCAGCACCAGCAGACCAAGCACATAGAGATTCACATGCATTTCATTTAGGAGCTTATTCTTAGTTAGGTCATTCACTTGATATTTTGCCAGTCTTCAGAGTAGGTTGCAGACATATTCACCAAACCTTTCACTGATAACAAGTTCATTCATCTATAAGATCTTATTGGGGTGTGGTCTACATCTGCAGCAGCATCATCTTTAGGGGGGGCCTTCTAGCCTCTTCATTTCTTTTATTTCTCTCTCTTTTTTTGGGGGGGAGTTTTTTCCTACGGGTTTTCTCCTTTTCTCTATCTTATGGGAGATTACATTTATACATGGGTACCTCATTAGGCCTAGTTTCTGAGACCCATTTTATATTTCCACACCACCCACCTAAGCTGTGCTTATGGGGGGGTACTAGTGTAGGTTTTTATTTTTCCTTATTTTTTTATTATGGAAATTGTATTTCTTGTGCATACATGGAATTTTCCTACATTTGTGGGATAGGCTAGCTTATGTGGAGATGTGTGTCATAGATGTGTCATAGGTGTCATAATAATGTCATAAGTAACTCCCTTGATGGGAGTTACTTCTCTATTCTTAGCACCTTGTCACCACCTTTCATGGAGGAGTTACAATCTATTCTTCGGGTGCCTTGGCCACATTTTGTTGAGGAGTTACTTACATTCTCTCCTATATGTATTCTTCACTTTGGCCATCTCAAGTTAATCAGATTTTGGTTTTCTCCATTTTGTCTTGTGTAATTTATCTTCTTGTATAATTTAAAATTTCTTTAGCATCTATGTGGTGTGCACTTGCTTCATCTCGTGTGATCACGTCTCCATTGCATTTGGATTATTTAGATTCTTGCAACAACTCTGATAAAAATAACCCTTATGATCCCTCAAGGGACCCAACATTCCAAGAATAACCACATTTTAATAGTATAGTACCTAATCAATTTTATCTAGACCAAAAACTCAATGGGGTAGATGAAGCACAAAACCAAGGTTTAAAAATAATACCTTCAGGTCGTAAGGGAATAAAATTATTAATTTTGAATAGATGAGTAATAGGCTTGGATGTAAATGGAGGTCTAGGTCTTTAAAGTCAAACTCAGAGGAAGGAACTTTGCATTGTTCCTAGCACGACCCAAAACCAACAAAGAATAACAAAATATAGAGATAATTAACCCTATAATCTATGAGGGTATGAATAGGTCCATCAAACCCATCTTCCAAGATATGTTTTGAGAAGTAAAATAAAACATTTTCTAGCAGTAAAGTAATGGACAACATATGAATAGTCTAGAGTTTTTAAAATAAAACACAAGTCTAGAGAAATAATAGGATTGACTTTGTAAGCATTGATTAACAGCCAAGATCAAAGCATACAATTGATTGATATTGATAATAAAATGATGTTGGATCAGTCCAATCATGGCCAACAGTGTGATGTTGTAGCTAAAGTAGAACTCCAATCTATCACTTGAAGTTTCGAGGCAAATCCTCTAGTTGTTAGTCCTAGTGTTTGGCATAGTATAGTAAGGAAAAACACAACTCCTATTTCCTTCAAAAATTTCAATCCACCTATAATTTCCATTATAATGTATTTATATCATAATAAGCTTTAAATCTGATGCATCAGACCATGATTGACCATTATTCCCAGTAGTATGGGATTCGTCCAAGACTCATAGGATTTGGAAGGTAAAAGGTATCCTTTCAAAAGTTTTTTTTTTCTCAAAGACCATCTACGTAAAATGATATGGAAAGGCATAAAACAAAAAAGATGAAATGATTATCAAACATGTAGTCCTAAATAACTGAATTGATAGAGCTACCTTCTATGCATTCTTACCTTCTTTTTTGAATTTTTTCTTATTGATAATAGAAGGAGAGGAATATAAGGAATAAATAAATATGAATCATCTAGAAAGGTCAGTATGTGAGGAGAAAAATAGGTAGATACCACTGCATATCCCACCATTGAAATAATTTTGGCCAAAGGCATGATTCTTCTTAGTACCTCTAGTCTCACACAAAATGTAGAGTACGAAGGAAACCATAAAAAACCCATGTGAAGGGAGAGACCACCCCTCCAGAATGAAACTCAATCTTGGCCATAATTGTCCCCAAAAATATCACAAAAGTAGTTAACCCATGTAAAAGGTCATCTACGATAGATACCACAACAAACTTAACATATCTGACCCTACAAAGGAATATGGGAGCCGAAGATTGATAAATTTTGTTCTCCCCCAACCTCAGTGAAAAAATGCCCAATGCTTAATCCAAGAATGGAAAACTATAACAAATATTTTTCTAAGGCCAATTCAAACCATGCATGTTCATCCTAATCTAGATCTAGGTTATCTTCATCTCTAGCATCAACTTATAAAATATTATACACAAAGCCAATTTAAAAAATTTCTCCCCCACTCCTCTCTCCCATATTCATTATAATTAAATCTAAAAAATTCCATTGTTTGTGTGAAGTGTATGGTTCTAATTTTTTTATATATTCTACTATTTTTGAAGTTGACTATATGAATAATGTGTTATATCTAAAGAATTAACTTATTTTATTTTATTATATTATAAAAATTCAAATATCAATGTACCAAAGGCAAGTTATGTTAAAAAATATGAATTAAAAAAATTAAAACATATCAAGATTATATGTGTGATTTTTCCGCATGCTAAAGTGAAGGTAAACAAATTAATAACTATTAAAATATATTATAGATATAAGGACATATAAGGTGATAAAGTATTTATAGGTACACATAAAAGAAAAGAATAGATGAAAAGATAACATAACACCATGTGTGAGGCACCTATAATTATGATTAATGTTTTATATCTAAGAAAATATCTTATTTTATTATGTTATCTTATAACGTGTCAAATATTAGTGTGCCACATGCAATTTTTAAATTAAAAAAATATGAATTAATTTTTTTTTTTAACATTAAAATTATAAGTGTAAGTCTTCCACATGGCAAAGTGAAGGTAAAAAAATAATAACTATTGAAATATATCTTATATATAAGCACATATAAGGTGATAAAATATTTACAAGTACATACAAAATAAAATATAGATTAAAAGAGACCAAAAAACCATGTCAGACACAAACATTATAGAAATGATCAATATTTAGTTGAAACACCATGCAAGAAAACAAACTTTGAGAGAAGAGAAAATAAATTTTATAAATAACTGCCTACTAGTATTTAATACATTAATTATTAAGGTGTAGTAAAAGAGGACATGAAAAAATTATAATGATAATAAAACATGAGAAAATTATAATACATAGCTCTAAAAAAATCTATCCTTAGACAAAGATCAGAACTAAAAGAAGTGAAATACTATGGTAAATATAGGAACACAACAATAGGAAATAAAAATTCCAATATGAAGGAAAAAATTAAATACACATGAATAAGGATGCATTAACTTATTACCAATGTATTACTTTTGTATTCATAGAACATTGAAAGTTGAAAAATAAGCAAATGAAATAGAGAAAATTTTTGAAAATCATAAAAAAAATATGTTAGAACACCAATCCTTGTTAAGAAAGGATTGAAGTTCCTAGAAGAAAACCAAAACACTTTGTCTAATATATGACTATTAACATAATATTCAATATGAAAAGATACTACTATAGTTAATAAAATATAGCCTAAAAGAGATTGAAACCTCTTTGAATATGTAAATTAATACAACCAAATAATTTTTTATTTATTTTCCACCCAAAACTAGATTATAATAGATTAGAACTTAAAAAATAATAGTTTTGTATTAGTCAAATGAAATAAATGCATACTTTATGGATGTAACCATATCAAAATAAAAGAATCAGTTGAAAAGTCTCTTTATTTGAGGAACCTAAAACTCAAGGTTAGCTTGAAAATCGACGCAAGAAATATTGCATGCCTACAAGTAGTGATATAAATAATGAAATACATAATAAAATTATTACAAAGGTATAGACAAGGAATTTGAAATGTCTTCTCCCATTCCTCTTCCCACTCATCAACTAGATGAGGACCCTACATCATTTGGTATAAACATACAACTAAAGAATATTTTATTAAAAAAAAGAAGAATATATTAACTCTCCTTTGATTCATAGCTCCCTATAACCTTTATGATTTGTGATGTTAAGATTAAGACCAATACTCAGTGGATTATGATTAGGTAGAAAGATATAAGGAATATAATGGACTCGATGTAGATCTATGGACAAGAGTAGACAATAAACAAAGAATTGATTATATCTATAGTTTTAAATCAATCCCCTAGCTAGATTATTCATATTTTCTATGAAAAATTCTAAGACAATATCCCATAGCCTAAAATTCCCCCTTTGTCTTTGTTATTAATAGGGGCTATGACATCATGGAGATGAAATTTATGGTGGATGATAGAAATATGAAGCTTGGAATGAAATATTTCATTGAGGAAGTCTCTCATAGGCTAGTTACAAGAGTAGATCCTGTACCTCTCAAACATGCATTCTATAACCCAGTAGTGGTCTTCGATGAGGATTCTAGGAAAGTACTTAAATCAGAAGAAAACTTACTATCCAAATATGTTATTTAATAATTCATGGATCATTGGCCAAGGATTTAATAAGTTTCTAATTGTATTTAAAGGCATTTGAAATCCCTCCTAAATGGTAGACTTAAAATATATCTACATGCAAAAAGTTTATTATTTTTTTCATTCATATTGAGGACAAGGAGAAGATTTAGAACTAAATATAGAGATTTAATCACCTCCTCTAAGTCTTGAAACTATGGTCCCCTATCTTTAACCCTTTAAATGATATTTTTTATGTAAAACCCACCTGAGTTCACCTAGCTAGTCTCACACTTTAATTTTGGTCTAAATCCAATTTTAAAGTAATTGGTAAGCACTTGGTGAGTTTCTCAAAATTCACCCTGATACCGATCATTACCAATCTTGGGTTTAACCTCTTGACTATGAAGTATTGTTATTTCATTACTGTAGTTATTTTAATACATGATGTTTGACCAAAAATTGTAACTACATTCAAAAGAAGAATTATTCCTGGTGAAAGCACTTATTGTGTATCAAATTAGGACCTTATAAGCCATCTTAATATACAGGGAGACTTGGTTGTATATCTAAACAGTCCAAGGAATGCTAATGACTCAGTGTAAGAGACCTCAAACCTATATATCTCTACACAAGTGAATATAGAGATAGACATATTTAGGGTAGATCCAATTGATGTTATATATGTGGAAAAAAAATATCAGCCATATAAATCAAATTAAAATTTGTTACCAGTTCATCCAAAAATTGGGAAGGACAAGGGAGAGTGACCAAAGGTGAAAAAAATTAAACATTCAAAAGAGTAGTGGTTCAGACTTGTAATATGACCCTATGTTTAAAGGGACTTTGAGAAGAATTTCACTGAACATGATGGAATGTGTATATAAGGCCCATGAATAAATTGATTTAAATGTTTTTAAAAACTACCTAATTGTAATTGGGTATCTAGAGGAAGGTAATATCTAATGAGTGGTTTAGTGAAGCTTTAGCTCCTCAAATTTTCTGAATCATACAATTAATTCTTGGAAACTTAAGTTTTAGGAAATATTAGATTTTTTTGGTTGGTTTTTTACTATAATAATGGTTGTACCCTTTGGTAGGCTAAGGTTTAGTTGAATTATGGTTGTTGGTTCCACATGGGTTGCTAATTGAGGCATCTCAGTCAAGATAAAATGTTTTATATTTTATAAAAGGTTACATAACCTTGCAAAACCCGTAATTTACCATGTCAAATTATTTTTTTAAAAAGGTGTAAGTAATTATAAAAACATAAAAAATAATGTATCTATCCACCCTTGTACCTAAAAAGACTCAGAGTCTAAATTTAAAATGAAAAAAAACATATGGTATGATAAAATAATATATACCAAGAACATTAAAAATTATTACTAGAAATATAAATGAATGAGTGTAAAAAATTTAAATATTACCTAAAAGTAAGCCAAAACATAAATGTGAGACATAAGTTGTAAACTGTGGAAGTTAATTCAACATTATTAAACCCCATGCCCATTAAGAAGGCTTGTAAAAAAAATTCTCAAATCACAATACTAATATAAAAAAAGAGAATAGAGAAGCATAATGACCTTCAACCATGATAGAGAGGATGAGATAAATTTTTAAGTAGAGTGAAGAAGTACAGAGTTCCAAAGAGTATCCATAATGGTATTACACAACCTTATTAGTATGTGCCTATTATCACTAATCACCATGTGGTGAGGGGAAGTTCATGAGAAGTGTGAAAGAAGTAAAATGTGACATGGAACTTAAATATTACATTTAAAAGGGAAAAAATATGTGTGATAACTCATAAATCCATAATACGTGAACTTAAAATTCACATGATAAGAAAACCTACACACATATTAATTAACTTCAGATAAATAAAGTAAATCAAAATAAATATTTATCTCCAATAAGGACATTGTTATATTGTCTTATAATGAATTTGATTTCCCTCAAGCTAGTGATTCAAATTTCAATCATATGTATATGTCCTCATGTTCATTTCATGACCATCATGATACGTCATGGTGTTAGAGCATATTATTCCATATGACTAAAGGGTCAAAAAATAATAAAACACAATTATTAACTTTGATCACAATCATCCAAGGCTAATAATTGTGACTAAAATATTATAGAAGCTTCATGTGCATTACTAATTCATTCCTGAACTATGATATTTTTTCAAGCATGATGAATGCCAATTTAATTAGGCATTCATGGGTTGACTAAGTCATGGGTCATATTAATTGGGTCACATTATAAACCCTTTACTTCCAATCTGATGTTACATGGCATAATTTTGTGTGGTCATGACTCTTTTTCATCCCTCAAACACAAACCACACCCTTTCCATTTGATCATACACCATTAAAAACTTGGCATCCTCCCATTACATATCAAGCTCAAAATGGAAAGGGAATTCAATTTTTTTTGTGATTTCATAAATTAAATGCATGTGGTCTCATAGTGGGGTTGTATTTATTAAACTAAGTAATGAGGTGAGGTTGATCCATGTGGTGACATGCAATTTCCTCATAATATTTTAGTATGATCAATGATAATAGCTTAAATAAATCACAAACAATGTGAATTATTGCATGATATACAAAATGAAAACTCTAATTACCTCACAACCTTGTAGGCCTAGGGCACTATGTTAAATTACTTTTTGACTTAGTAGTATTTGAAATTTTGACATGTGTCATAGAAGAATAAAGACAAGTTCAAGATTTATAAAAAATTGTGGAAATTTGAAAATTTGTGCCATGATGGGACAATGATGCATGGAAATCCTAAGATGAATGTGAAAATAATATAAGTGGTAGACTGAAATATAGATAAAAAAATTTGCATGATAAGTAAAAGACTTAAAATCTTGAATAAGTAAATTAAATTTGACCAATTACTAATAAATAAAAATAAAATTTAAATAAATCCATATTTCACACCTTATGAATAAGCCTAAACACATGCTACCAAACATAAAAAAAATAAATAAAATATAATTTCTAGCCCAAGCATGAAAGTATGCGACTAATTTTTTGGGTATCCATTAAAAAAGGGAAACATTAGGCCAAAACCTCAAGGGTAGTCAAACAAATGAAACTAAGACATTTTTTCCTAATGAGGTATTAATTGGCCATTTATTTAAAATGTAGCATCATTACTAAAACATAATAGTTGTATCCATAAATAGTAAGGGGTCATTTACTCTTCATAAAATAAAAAATCCACTCCTAATACTAAAATGTTGATTATTAAATGTAAGAGTATTTTTCTACCACATGCATAAATATATCTAGGTCAACTAAATTTCATTTATATATTATCATGTGAAGGGTAATCCGGTAACTAAGTAAGTGGAAATCAAATATAAGGAATGTGTAGAATTTGATTCCTTAATGTTAAAAAATTATATGATTTATAAAGAGACAAAATAAATAATATTTGCTGTAATATAATCTGTTTAAAACTAAATTAGTTAATTAATAAAACATTCTATATTTCATAGACATTGAATATTAATTAAACCTACAAATTAGTTATAATATGCACTATCATACACATACTAGCGAAAGATTATTACCTTATACCCAAATCATTATTAATACATTATCTTTAATATAATATATTTAATATATCAATCCTAAGTCTATTAAAAAAATAATTAATTATTAAGCCTCTTATAATCCATAAGTGTGTACAAATACACATCTTTACACATGATAAGAGATGGATGATCCTTTGCTTTCATTCCTAATAAAAAAATACATTATTTTCAAGATCAAATAAATGTTCATGTGGTCATATATATAACCATTAATTATCCTTATCTTCCAATGCAATTTGGATATGGATATTTAAATTGATTATTGTACCTCACAATTCATAAGCATAAGTCTATGACCATACTATTTTCCTATAGTATTCAATATACAAAGGTTTATAATTCACAATAGGGTAATTCATTTAATTAATTCATGTTGGATAGTCATAAAACCCTCTTGGTAAGGATGGGAATTCACAATAAAGCAATTTGAGATAGTTTATCAAAATAATTCAAATTCTTCCAACCTTATCCCTAAATGGTAGTAAAACTATGGTTCATTAATATTTTAATTAATGAAATCTATCCAATCCTATAGATAAATATGTAGAGATGTATGTAAATGTTTATTATCAAGAACATGTATGTATAATGTAGTTCTCAATTAAATAAAACACATAAATATAAATTTGGGTCATTTTTATCATTTCCAATAAAAATAATATTTTATTTATATCTTTAATAAAAAATGTGAACAATCTAAATAATTACTCTTTAATAAAAATACAAAATTAACCATGAATTACATTCCATAGTTAGGTATAGTTGTATCCAAAATCATTACTCAATTTTAATAAAAATATTTATAATCTCAAGGAAAATGAAAAACAAAATTAAGTTAGAACACATTCACCTATATATCATAGTTTTCTGTTAGACCAAAACACTTCATTCTACTGATAGAATGATATTGGATATGAGATGATTTGGTGTTAAGATCATATCAACCATCGACATGTACTTTGAACATATTTCATAGCAACAAATTGAAGAATCCATTTTTTTACTCTATATCCTATATTTGTAGCATTATCCATTAAATTATATTATTTTTGTTAAACACAAAATCATTAAAAAATTCTCCATTATTTTCCATTATTTGAATGATATACTTGGATAAGATTTTCTATTTGTGAATCCATTGGATTCTCTTCTTAATTTATTACCTTCCCATGTACACATGGATAAGGGTATTAGTAAACATCAATGTGCTCTCAAATCTATGCCACTCAGGCATATATGATAAGATGTTATGCATTTATATGCCATATATTTGGGTGCACCAAAGTTGAATTTTATTTTTAACCTATTGTAAGGATTTAGACTAACTATATATGTTCCTTATTAAATCTAATACTTATGCCACGTTGACTCAGATGACACTCTGATGGAATAAATTTAAACCCATCTAAATCATATCATAGTTTTTATATAAAATGTGGAACCATTTGGAAACAACTATCTTTGGTACATGAATAAAACACAATCTCATACCTATATGGTATGAAGAGATAGAAATAAAATCACATCAATAAATTTATTATTCATAAAAATAATAATAAACATCTCTTATTCCATGATCCAATAGAATATGACCAATGGATATTCTAGTAGTTTTTTTGAGGGTGCAAAGAATGCCATAAGAATTGTATATTTAATTTTTCATGACATTATTTGTTAAGTGTTTTATTTTCAATTCTGGAGTATATTCCGATTTTAAATGTACAATGTGATCACTACATACTACATGATAATTAAACATGCCAACTCTCTTTATGACTATGGAATGATCACCCAGTATAATTCTTTTATCTTAACTAGTGACTCCTCTACCATGGCATTTATGTTGTGTCATGAATGATGCCCCGTTATGAATCCATGTGGCATCCAATTCACAAAATATTTGGTGCTAAATTCAACTTGAATTAAAGAAACAATATTAACTCCATAACCTCTTTATATTACCCCCAACCCTTTTATATTTGATGTAGGGTATATAAATTTAATGACTGCCTTAAAATTGGCGTATGTGTATGATATGGGCCCTGTATTATATGATATGACATGAAATTCCATGTCATTTTATATCATCATTGTCTTATTTCTCTTCATGATGTAATTGTTCATATGTCATAATTATATAAATTAGGTTAAATTTTTGAATTAAATGAGAGGTTAAACTGATGTGAAATAGGTCACAAATAACTAAGGATATAATTCATGATCATTCATTTCAACTTTCTTACCTGTATCAAACATAACTATGAGAGCATGTTTTTAATATCCATAAAATCATAATTAAAATCAAACTTTGGTTTATTATTATTATTATTATTATTATTATTATTATTATTATTATTATTATTATTATTATTATTATTATTATTATTATTATTATTATTATTAGCTCAATAATTATCTTTAGTATCATCTGCTATGGTTTAGACTTTCTCCAATCTCTTAAAATCATTATCTTTGAAATTTTAGGTTTTAATGTTTGGCATAATCATAGTTTTTTTTAGGATGAGATATATCACATTGCTCAAGCTTTGAAATTTTGTTTACTAACCCTATTAATTATAATTTGAAATTTTTGATCTTATATTTTTAGGTTTACAAGAACATGGGGCTTTAAAGACACACCCCTAGTAGTTTTAAGTATGTTCCTGCATGTATGCATATTTCCCAAACCTCTTCTCATCTTTCTTGATCCCTTTTATCACTTACACATAATTTTTCTAGTTTTCTCGACGTTCGATAAAAAGTCCCATGCCTTCCAGACCCTTTTATAGGTATTATAGATCCTTTCTTATGCCCCTTTTTGACCTCTCTAGGTGTCTCATTGTCATTCATGCTCCCTCTTATATCTTATCAGCTTCAAGATATCGATGAGTACCCCATCTCATCGAGCCCAATCATTTCTAGCCTAAACTATAAGTCATTGATCTAAATTTTTTCTAGTATATAATAAATTATAATACATTTAAACACTATATCTATTTTATTAATTAAATATACTAGTAAGGATTTAAATGCAAGAGTAAATTGGAATACCCAGAACTATGTAGAAGCTTTTGATCTCAAAATTTGAAACCACTATCCATGATCGTTGATTAGAGTAAAACAAGAAGGTGAATTATAATTCTTTGTAATGATAATAATAATGGATCTATATAGAAAGGTTAATTCCTTAATTCCACACACAAAACATTTATATATCTACTCACTTAACATTTGTTAAGATACTTATACAGACACATATTAAAATATAAGGAAGAGAAAGTGACAAGTGAAAAATATAAATAACACACTGAAATCCCCCTTATGCATCCATACAACATACTCTTTATATCTTTGACACATGAAGAATGTAACTCATTGCATAGATAAAACCTTTCTAGAAGGAATGCTTTTTTTTAGTACTAGAGTATTAAAATATAAGGAAGAGAAAGTGACAAGTGAAAAATATAAATAACACATTGAAATCCCCCTTATGCATCCATACAACATAATCTTTATATCTTTGACACATGAATAATGTAACTCATTGCATAGATAAAACCTTTCTAGAAGGAATGCCTTTTTTTAGTACTAGATTATTTTCACCTTTTAAGTTTAGGATGTGGGCACCCCATGATACCTTAAACCACCAAATATTAGTGGTATTTGATACTAGTTATCTCCACCAATGACACTTGTACCATGATATTCACATTATATTATGATAAACTCCCCCTTATGCATCCACGTAGCATGCAACTTGTAGCTTTGAGCCATGAAGAATGTAAGTGATCACATAGAAAAAAACCTTTTGGAAGGAATGTATAAGTTTTTTGTTTTCATTTATAGATTATAATCCCATGTTAAGTGTAAGATGTGCAGACCTACTAATGATTGAGACCCAAACCTAAAAATGCACTCTATTACCTACCACTGATTCTCTCAATCGGTGACTACTCTAATATAACATTCACATTGATCATGATTAATTCCCCCTTACGCATCCATTTCGAATGCACTTTAACATAGTGATTAGGTAATGAGACTATATCTTTCCATGAATAATGTAAGAGATAATGTAACAAATGCTTGACATGGTAATTTTGATCATGATTAGTCTTTCATCCATTCTATGGTGATGGTATTACAAATATAATAATTTTATAGGAATATAATCCATTATTTTATGTCATATCTTATTTTTATGCTATATATCTTATCATCAAGAGACATAGATTGCTTCAAATAGATGTTAATAAAATCTAACTCAAATATCACCATCTAATTATTTGTCTAACTTTATAGGTTAATATCCTCAATCTTATCCACCTCCATGTTGAACATGGGAGTGTTGATTGAAATTGATGACTCATCACCATGTTCTTCACAATGTATAATAATATAAAAAGTGAATATTGACAATGATAAAATATAGCTTCACGTAGATAAAATATAAACAAATCTAATGTAAGCCATTATGTGCTTATCCTATAATATGAGCACTATGGGTCCTTAGTGTATTAAAACCATATCTCATGAAGTCCTTACCCACTATTAATAATAGAAAAATAATAACCAAGGATGCCACCACCATATAATTTGTGCACCTCTTTGTAATGGCTGCATATCATGTAAATCCAATTGTTGCCTTGAATTTGGTCCAGTTTCACTTTATGGGACATATAAAATATGATAAAACATAAAATACCTTGTAATTAGACCTCAACATCACCACCCCACTCACCTTGATATCACCTAAAATACCTTTTTAATGGCTTTTATTGACAATGTGGATGAATGTAATCTAAAATATAGACTGTTGGAACATTAAAGTAGAATTCATGACATATTAATACAAAGCATTACATGGTGATTAAAATCCCAATTGATATTCTCCCAAGCCATAATTACTTTAAATGACCTTATTTTTACCTTATCTTGGGTTTTGCCTAAGGTTTAACTATTGATTGACAATATTTTACTTGAGACAACTATTCCTAGATTATCCCTAGACATATCCTAGAGCCTATTATCATACTTTTCTAGCCTTTACACAGTCCACAAATGTCCTTAGTCATCTCAAACATAATCTCAGACCCTCATTTGTTGATTGGACCTTCATGCCTAGTATTATTCCAATTCAACTTTAGCACCACATTAAGAACACTACAACCATATGGCACTAGTGTCCCAAAAATGGTTCATATATCCTTTACCCTATCCTTCTCAAACAAATATATTTTCAAAGGTAGAACCCTCATAAGGTTAGCCTGAAAACATTTTATTGTCGCACAAGGTAGAGAACACTATCAATATATGACGTTTGGACCTCTATTCACTTGATGGAAATTAGATGCAAAGTACCTATTTAAACATGAAACAAGTTGATAGAAATCAAGGTTAGTAATTCCTATCCCAACCTACTTCTACATACTATAATATACAACTGTCCTAAGCTCATATTTTCTAAATTTATAATATCAAGCACATTAATGGAATTCAAGACCACTATCATTATATCATCACTTGTACTTGCATGATCAATTAGGTAGGGATATCTACATCAAACTTGATCCCTCCTTAGAGTATTTGTATGTAGGTAACTTTCTTCACAACTTGAGGATGTCTAGCCTATCCTACTAGTGAAAACACTTTTTAGTTCATGCCTTACTTGCAAGGAGTATTAAGGCTTGTATCATAAATAATCTATTATAGGAAAACTAAATTTTTTTAGACTTTCTATGTATAATAACAAAACCCATAATAATAAATGTAGGTACACCCAAATGTTTATAATAGTCCTACATAGAGGAAATTAGTGCCATTATTAGGACACTAGAACCACATGGTGCCTCTGTTCAAATATGGCACTACTTTTCAAGAGGGGTTTTGACATAAGGATCCAGTTTATGATACTCATACATGTTATATCTTAGTTTATATCACTCATGTCATTTGTATTATGTATTTCCTATATAAGTGTTTATTTTCACATATTTATTACTATTTTTAGAAAATTAAATCTAGTCAAAATCTATATCAAATCAATAGTTATTTTATGCATATTATTTCACTAATTTGGATTACTCAAACTTTTAATAAAACATAAGATTTAATTAATTAAAACCATAAAAGGTTAAAAAATTTGGTAAACATCACTTACTTAAAACAATCTTCAAAACCCTAACCTTAGATGCTATTAGGGTTTATATCCTTTATCTAGTCTAAACTTTTAGTTCCAAAATTTTATATATGTTTCAATATTTGTTTTTTTCAATCTTTATTAGCTTAAAATTATTTAATGAATCAAAATATACCATAACTTATTTTCCTACCCCATAAAACCATAACGGTAGAATTTAATAATCAATTTGATGATATTAATAAGAAACAATTACAAGATTTTGTGTCAAACATGTAGTTATTAAATATGACATCATCACTATTATTTAGGAAGAACTCTAAAAATCTAACAATGGTAAATATTTAACTCTCCTAGATAATAAATATGTTACATGTATATTGGGGATAACTCAGCTAGCATAACCTAAAATTGTAATTCAACAACCTTTAGTGTTAGCTACTCCTATTGTGGATAGATCTTTGGCTCCATATGTACATTCCCTTATGCATGAGGTTCATAGTCTTCAAGCTAAGGTTTTAGACCTTGAAACATGAGCCGCTATGCCATCACATGCCTTGGATTTTAATATTATATTGCATACACCTTTGGTATATCAGATAGCAATAAATTCCTTTACATGTAGATTCATCGGACCTAAAGTTAAATTATATGATGGAAATGGTGACCTAGAGCACCATCTCAGAGCTTTTTACGTATTATGTTTGGAATATGCTTCTAATGATTGGATTCTCATGAAGTTGTTTACATTTAGTTTAATTAATTATACCCTATAATTATTTTTGGACATACTAAATCAATCCATAATAATATTCAATCCTTTGGAAAATTGGTTTTTAACACACTTCCCCATCAATATCAGTGATAAGATATCATATGCTCAAGTTCGATAGTTAAAACAAAAGTCAAATGAACCTATCTAGAGTAGATATTCTAATATAAGACTATCATAATTAAATTTATAGCCCCTTAGTAGACAAAGAGCTACACAATATCTTTAAATAGAGTATTTTACCAACATTACATAACTTTTTTCTTGTGTATGATGTTTAATACATTCATAGATTTATGCCACATAGTAAAATAAAGAGAGGCCAATTTTTTATCAATGGGAAAACTGAAGTATACAAATGGATCAAAATCAAATGCTAAGAGTTCAAATAATCCTATAGACAAGGTAAGAGCAACTGAGAATAAGAGTGGTCAAAATTCCATAATTAATGTAGCTTCAAATCCATCTCATACATTGGTTTTATTTTCTCCTTAATGCCAAATCTTCATCAACCTACTAGAGTCAATAAAAAGAAATTTACAAAATCTCTTGAAATTCAATTTCATATCTCTCCCTCCCATTAAATAGGTTGATAAGACACAAAATTTTACAAATAATTATGATTTTAATGCATTCTATGAGAATTACAAGGCACCGGTCCATACAACAAATAGGTGCATAAGCCTAAACATTATATATAATATTTAATTGAGGATAACATTATTGATGTGGAGTGACTCAGAGATGCACCAAAAGTATATAAAATGGATGCTAAATATTATCAAATAAGCACACACTAAATGAGGTAGGAAAGACGTTAGGTTTTCACTACACATATCAAGCACATCCACCACAAGATCCATATCATACTATTACAAATCAGACACACCCATTGCATAATCTCATTGGCATGTACCACACTGTACTTCTACCTAGACCACTCATCACCATTTTAGAGAATGATATTATTGAAGATGATACATATTTATATGCATTTTTTATGTGATCATACACAGATCATCATCATATTGACAATGTTATGGTTGACAATAAGTTAATAATTAACATGTACACTTTGATGATTTTGTAAGATTTTGGGTATTCATAGTAAGATATATTCCCCATAGAGATAATTATTATTGGGTTTAGTGGTCACATTAAGATCTCCATCAAGGAGATTATACTTCCATTACAAGTTGGACTAGCACATGCTAGAATAATTAATTAATCCTAGCCTATTGTAATAAATGTCTCAAGGTATTACACCTTGGTTAAGTTGGGTTAGTTAGATGGGGTATTTACTATATATGTGATTAGTTATTATGAGTCATAATATCCTATATATTAGGAGATCTAATCTCACTTAGTATTATATAAATAAGCATCTCCAATAGTGATTTTGTGAATTCAGCTAATTTAATTCCATTTTGGATTTCATCTGGTACTAGAGTAGGATATTTTCTTAAGTCTTTTTTGAAGAATTAGATATTCAATGGAGATCAAGATTGAACATCATGAAATATTTTGATGCATCATTTTGCTCCAATTTCAGCCATGCCAAGCCAAAAATGCTACTAGAATTTTGGCCAGTTTTATGAAAAGAGAATAGTTGTCTTGTAGCCAATTTTTTTTTGTTTTACAAAATTCTAGCCATATTTATATTAAATTTTGGACTAAATTTTAGATATAAATTTTCATTTTCTTGAGAAGATTTCAGATCATGTTTGAAATCTTTATTTTTTCCTTTATTATTTTGGTTCAAAATCCATTTTTGAATTGATTGAGGAACAGATCTAAAAAATATTTTAGTGATAAAATGTTGTTTTATATCTATAAATTCTAGCATAAATGGTAAGTGTTTAGATCTAAGTTTTTTAAAACAAAAAACAAAAAAAAGTAGTAGATTTTTGTTTTGGCATCATTCTTTATAGGTTAGAATTTTTTTTGTGGTCTAAGGAGATGTCTTCCCTTTATCTTAAGATCTTATCTGACCATATACAATTGATGATCAACTACAAGCTTGATGATCTCAACATCTCTATTGGTTGATGAATATTTTCTATCTCTACTGCATCACCCAAGGAAGCTTATTACCATCCAACTAGATCATGTTGTCCCACTATGGTTTTTAAAAATACACTTGGATAGGGTAGGAGGCTAAACAATAAGTAGAAGAGATCCAAAGCATAAATCTAACTCAACAAACTGAATGGCATTATGAGTAATTTTTTTTTGGTTATAAGGTTGAAATTAAATCTAAACTTGTTGCTTTGTATCTAATAGAAAAGCATTAACTATGGCATGAGATCCTGATTTGGCATCTTTATTTTCTCCTACACTTTAGAAAGTGCATTTGGATCATTTATTTATAGAAAAAGATCCATATCCACCATATTGGTATCTAACAAGATTTCATTTGACCAAATTTTAATTGTTATCTACATCCCTCCCAAATTTTAAATATACTATAAACATAGCTATGTGGAGGAGAAAAAAAACATTGAGATGATTTATTTTTTCTAGTAAATAAGCTATTTCAAAGAGTGGCATTGAAATTCAGAACTTGACATGCTTTTCTACATTTGTTACTGCAAGATCGAGCTTTTGAGTTTATATTTTTAAGAACATTTTAGTTTTTTGTGACAGATAATTGATTTAAAAACTTTCTAAATAATAAAACATTAAAATCTTCCTTTTCTATCTTTTCACAGCTAAAAAATCATTATTTTTTGCCATACTAGCTGTATTTTTTCTTAAAGAGGAAGTAAATCTATCTTGCATGCATATCAAGATAACTAAAAGGTCTATTTTTTAATTTCATTAGTTTTTATAATCTCATGATAAAATTCCATTTATAATGAGTGGTTGTATGAATATCTTCTATTATTATTTTGCCTAAAAAAAATATAGTGTTTTTTAATTGATTCAACATATTTTTTACAAGAAATTGGAATACTTATAACTTTTGAATCATAACTCAAATTTTTGTTTTGTTTTTTTTTTAAAGTGTACATTGTTGGATTCTCTATCTATTTTTGTCACTTAATTGTAAATATGTAGTATTGATCACTGTTTAGGTTGGACTTGGTGCACACTGATCTTTGTGGACATTTTGCTCTTACTCTCATAGGGTATAAATACTTTCATCTTTTTGTTGATGATTGGAAATAGAAAATGTGGGTATGGTTATTAAATACTAATAATTAAGGTTTTTAAGTCTTAATAAAATTTAATTCCATAATTAAAAATGAAACTGGTAGTCAAATCAAGATCCTTCACTCAGATCATGGAGGGAATACACTTGTAAAGATTTCTCAGCATATCTCAGTGAGAATGGAATCAATAGGAAACTAATAACTCCATATTCACCTCATAAAAATCAAGTTATATAATTATTTAATGAATTCATTTCATAAATGTTTCACAACATGGTTGAGGATATAAAATTTCCAAATACATATTAGATAGAAGCTTGTCACACTGTAATCTACTTGTTGAATAGGTCACCTACCAAAGCTCTCGATGGAATGACACCACATGAAGCTTGGATGTGTAATAAACCAAATGCAAATCACCATTGAATGTTTGGTTAAAATGAATATATGCATGTTCCTAATTAGAAGAGAAATAAGTTGAATAAGAAAGTAAAAGAATGTATTTTACGGGATACAATGCACAATCAAAAGAATATAGGTTCCTTGATCCTGAAACATAGAAGGTGATAATAAATAAAGATTTAGTGCTTGATGAAAAGAGTGGAATCATTCCACCTTCTACATAGGAAAATGATATAATAAATATTCTTGTAATATTTTTAGATAGCAATGGTGAAAGTGAACAAGAAGATAGTCAAATAGGACTTTCAACACCACCACCTATAGTTTAGCATATGATCAAGTGGTATACAAATACAATGTAGATGCTAACTTAAATAGAGTACCAAATACATCCACTTCAAGATTAAGGACACAAAGCATGGATTGAGAATAGGTTAATATATTCCTTATGAGCATTGAGTATGAAACTTATGAGCCCTATATAGTAATAGAATCCCTACAGTCTAGACCTTGGAAAGATGCCATGGATACATAATATTAGTCATTAATGAATAATAACACTTGGTAGCTTGTTGATCTTCTACTAGGTAAGAAGCCTAGTAGATACAAATTGATATTTAAGACCATGTACAAAGCAGATGCAAGTATTTATAAGTGCTAGGAAAGGCTTTTTGCAAAAGGGTATGCTCAGAAATAAGGCATTGACTGTGAGGAGACGTCTGGTCCCATATCTAAGATAAAGACTATAAGAATGGTTTTTGCTATAGATTCATATATTGCATGGAAATTCTATCAAATGGATGTACACATTTCCTTTATCAAAGGATATCTGAAAGAATAACTCTACATGACTCAACCTAAAAGATTTGTGTTACCTAATCAAGAATAGAAAGTGTGTAGGCTTATCAAGTCTCTCTATCAACTAAAATAGTTTCCCCAAGATTGGTATATCAAGATTGATAAAAATATCATACAAAATAACTTAAATAGGAGTATATATGATCATAACCTCTACCTCAAATAATATTGGGGGAGGTTATTTTAGTGATTTTTTATGTCGATGATCTAGTCATCACTGGAAGCATACTAAAGATGATCATTGCAACTAAGAATGATATCAAGTAATTATTTGGCATGACAAATCTCTAAATGTTATACTATTATCTATGTTTGGAGGTATGGTAGAATGAACATTATATTTTTGTTACACAGATGAAGTATACCAAGACATTCCTTGAGAAATTTAGCATGATGGAATACAATCCTAATACAACACCTATGGAGACAAGATTCCTATTTATTCATATAAATCCATCACCATAATTAAATGTAACTCTTTATTGTTATTTGATTTGAAGTCTCATTTATTTGAAATATATTAGGCTAAATATTAGCTATATTGTCATCTATCTTTATTAGTTCATGTAGGAACCAAAGGTGGTACATTAGAAAATTACAAAGTGGGTATTGAGATACATTAGAGGTATAGTTGAATATGTGCTAGAGTAAAATAATAATGATAAGTTATGTTTAGCATGATACATGGATGAAAATCATGCAACTTCTATTAATGACATGAAATTGACTTAAAGATTGTTATTCTTTCTAGGATATTGTCTGATTTCATGAGAATGTGAGAAGCGTAATTATGTTTCTAGATATTATATAGTGAGAAAATATTGGGCTACAGTAGGAGTTGTTTATAAATATATATGGATACATCACATTATTTTATAACTTGGAGTTCCATAGGCTCAACCTACAGTTCTGAATTATGACAATGAGGGTGTTCTATATCTTTTTCACAATCTAATGTTTCATTAGAGAAAACATAACATAAAGGTTTAGACTCATTATATACATGAACATGTTCAACAACACAACATATAATTATAATACTACCCAATTTAGGATCAGTGTGTAGATGTCATCATGAAGTCACTTGCCTGTGATAAGTTTTAGGCATTTAAAAATTCTCTCTCTTCTTATGTTTAAGCTATGATCAATTAAGGGGGGGGGGATATTATAAAAATTAATTAATCCTAACCTAATGTAATAAATGTCTCAATGTAATACGCCTCAATTGACCTAGGTTAGTTACATGGGGTATTTCTTAGATATGTGATTAGTTCTTTTGAGTCATAATATCCTACAGATTAGGATATCTAATCTCACTTAATATTTTATAAATAAGCTTATCTTGTAGTGTTTTTGTCAATTTAGTTAGTTCAATTCCATTCTAGATTTCAACACATATAGTCATTTGATTCTTAGTAGTACTAGTGTGTTTAATATATTATTGGGTAGGCCATGGTTATATTAAATACATTCCATCACACACATAGTGGACATATGCATGAAATACATTCAAATAAATTAGGAGGTCAAACTTTACAGTCTCCTATATGAGTATCCTCTACTATCCCAAAAAGAATTATAATACAGTCACCAATTACACTTCGAGGACCATTTCAAATAATTTAGACTTATTAATAGTCCAAATCTAAATGAAACTATTATAAATAAGACAAAATTATTCAAAATTTAATAGTTCTAAATTATTTCCAATGTAATTTATTTGTAATAAATCAACTTTATAAGTATAATTCTAGTTTATTTTATTTGGAATTTATGAAAATTATTAATTTTCTAACATTTACTCAAGCCGAATTTGAAGGACATAGGTCTAGATTATCTAAAATAGTCTTTCTTCCACCATGGTTGCAAGATATAACACAATTATCAATTAGAATTTAGATTAGAGTTCCTATAGATACATCACAAAGTTCAATGGATCCAGGACTATAGGTGAGGTCTATTCCTATAGTATCGACACATATGCATACTCCCCCATAGAGACCATTATTAGAGAGACCCATACATCAGAGATATTTCATAGATTTAGATAATTATTGTTAGGTTATCAAGGTTCTAAGCATAGGGAACCTATGTCACCTACAACTTATACGATATGGGTTCCTAATACCCCTATACTTCATTAGACACCACAATTACTACCACTAATTCTTAAGACCACTACAATGGTATTTGCAGATACAAATACAAATTAATTAGTGAAATAGATTATGGGATCTTAGTTTTCCTCTTACACAACAAACATGATCATAATTTACTTATTTGACATAGGTCATAATGATAGTCTGTATGCCATGAGACTCATCGATTAGTATGGAATCTCCCTTATTGTACATACTTTATTTCTCTCTTGATCCTTGTACAGAGCTCATTTGAATAGTGCTTATACATAGCTTATCATCTTTAAGATACAAAAATATTATAATATGACAAAAACAAAAATATATTTAAATATTACTTAGAAAACACAATTTTTTTATAGATTGTATGTACTGATATGTTTAAATTTCCTAAATATATTGGATACTATATATTATATCTATCTCAGTATAGTAAATTTTATCATACCACACGCTTCTCTTGTTCTTGTTAAGTGCTTCCAAATTAGATATAGGACTCAGGTCCACTACCCTAAACCAAACTAGTTATTATCTACCTATTAGGTGCAAACACACTAATTCATGGTTACTAATTTGAGACATTCACACACTTGGGGGATTATTATACATCGTTTCTATTATCAATTCTTATCCTTAAATTCTCTACATTCTAGTTTTATAGTGTTATTTCTAGATATTGATCATTTCTATCCATACTCAAATTTTTTATATCTATTACAACTTTAGCCTGAACATATGTACATCCTCACTCTTAAATAAATTTGCACTACATTCATGCATTTTTTCATTTATAGCTTTCATATTTTGAACTTGAATGTATTTCTATGCTTCTTCTATTAAATGGAATTTTATTATGCCATTATTATTTATCTCTACACCACTTCTATTCATAATATGAATTGCTTGGACATGTGGCCATGTCCCTTTTATGTGCTTTCCCAATTATGTATGTAGAAATTTGAACATATCCTTATATGTGTATTTAATCCAATTGATTATTACTCACATATGTGGACATTTGAACATGTCTTTATATGTGTTATTTTCTCATATTTAGGGACATGCGCCCATGTCCCTTGTATTGTGGCCCCTTGTTCAATTTTTCATGCCTAATGTATTTTATATGTATCATTTCCTATATGCATCATTTTCATGACACTTTTTTTTTACACACACCAATTTTGATACCATGAGGTACCTCATGCATCTACCCTTCCTACTTAGGTGTCATGATGGACATCATTCCACATCTCCGTATGTAGCTAATTAGTTATACTTAGATTTACTATTACATACATTGATTACATCTATATTGATAATGTTTTGTAATTATAGACATGATATACATCTTAAATTACATACATATGTTAAAATTCTCTTACATTTAGAGGTTAAATATGCATGTTATATTGGATTATCATGTAGTTGTTATAAATGTTTTGGCTAACACACATTTGTGATAGATTTTTCTTTTATCGATAGTTATTTCATAGGTTTAAAAAATACATTAAAAAATAGGGGGCATTAATAAGGGTTTTTCATATAGATAAGGCTCATATATTTCACTCACCATACATTTTTCATCAAATAGATAAATACATAGGGATAAAATGACTCTTAAACCAATACAGTGACACAAATTTTAGACAAGCCAGGCATTACAACACAAATGAAGACACTAGCACCACATTATGATAATGTCAAATATATTGAGATACTATCTAGTAACCTTAGTTTTAGAATAACTAAGATTGGATAGCATAATATAATGAGTACAATACAGGTTTTCACAACTATAGTTATAGGTTTATTAGTTATACTCATTTTTTTCTTAGATGCACATTAGCTCAGCTCAAATTCATATAATTTATTCAAATTAGGGGCACCATGAGTGGTATGAAGAGTACTATATTTAATACATATACTTAGATATAGTTATTATAACTTAGTATAGAATCAAAATACTCAAATACATGATTAGGGGCATGTGTGCAACACATTACTTCCGTATGATCAGTTACACACCCATTGATCAATTAGAGTGAAAAATTCCATTTAATTATCTATGTTTTATATACTTTAAATCATATTCTAGGTTATTGATAGTTTCATTCCTTAAACCATCCATAGTGGTTGGTATTCCCAAGTGACCCAAAGTCACCTAATGTACCTAAGTGACTGTAGAGTGGACATACATAGTTAGACATACTCAACTAAAAAAATTTAGTACTTCATGTATTTTAGTTTTATATGCATAAACTACACATGGGTGGGAAATGATGTATTCATATACTACTTGAGCTCTTGAGCCACCCACATGAGACGGTTGGACACATTATCAATCCAAGCCAAGTTATCCACAAGTCATGATCCACCAAATAGAGTTTTTGCAATGATGGAATCAAAACTAAGTTGAGTTCTTAATCTACCCAAACATGAGGATAGAATAAGATATAAACTTAGTCCAACCTATTAGGTATTGAACACTATATACATGCACCCACATAGGTTATTACCATGTACATGAATTTTTTCATGTACCCGATTAGGGATACTCCTTCTCCTCTTTCTCATCTCTTTAATAAATTTTAATCATTTAATTCTTTATTGATCAATTTTTTTCTTTCAATATCTGTTAAGTAAGTACTCTTTTATGCACATTTCATTTTCAAGTCATGCTTTCAATTATGCTTCACATATATAGACCTACATTCACATATTCAAACTCAACATTATAGACATAACTTTTTAGGTAAGTCAACGTACACTTATATTTCCTTTAAAATACTCATTTTATTTTTTTGCATTCATAGCATAAAAGGGGGTATGTAATCACTTAAAATTAGCATTTGATTTCAAATATTTCCAATTCAAACTACATATTCCTAGATTAATCATATACCTATCTTAAGGCCTATCATCACATTTTTCAACCTGCATGTCAACCACATACATCCATAGTCGACTAAAAAATAATCTCATACCATCATTCCCTAATCTTATGCCTCTTTACACAACATTATACTAACTATACATTAGCAGGTCACATTAATGACACTAGAACCATGTGGTGCTAGTGTCCCGAAAAAGGTGCCTATGCCCATTAGCTTATCTTTCATAAAAAAATATATTTGCAAATGGTAAAACCATCCTAAGTTCAGCCTTAGATTATTTTATTCTTTGAACAAGCTAGAGAACACTATAAATACGTGAATGTTTAACCTTTATCTACTAAATAAAAACTAGACTCAAAATACCTTTTCAAACACAAAATAAGTTAAGAAAAATCAATTTTAGTGATCCTCATTCTACCCTAATTCTACATACTACCATATATAATTACCCTAAGCTTATATTTTGTATATTTCCAATCTCAATCACACTCGAGGCATTCAATACCACTATCATTCTAGCATCACTTGTACTTGCACCAATAATTAGGTTGGGAGAACTACATTGGGCATTATCCCTTTTTGGAGTATTTGTATGTAGGTAACTCTATTCACAATGAGGTTTTAATGAGGTCTATCCTATCTTACTAATGAACACACTTTTCATCTCATGCCTTACCTATAAATAAGATTAGGTTTTGTACCATAAATTAACTATTAATAGCACAATACATAGTTTTAAACTTCATGTGTACATTAATAGAACCCATAAACATAAATGCAAGTGCACCCAAAAGATTGGATCAATCCTACATATAGGACCTTAATGACATTATTAAGACACTAGATCCACATTGCACCTTTGTCCAAATGTGGTGCCATTGTCTAGGAGAGGTTTTGACCTAGGGATCTAGTTGATGATACTCAGACCTATTAATATCTCATTTTCAAACATTCAGATCATCTATATCAGGTGTTTTCTAAATAAATATTTATTTTCACATATTTATTACTATTATTATAAAGTCAAATCTAGTAAAAATCTGTAATAAATTATTGGTTATTTTATACATAATATTTCAATGATTTATACTACTCAATGCTTGAATGAAGCATAATATGTACATAAGTAAAACCCTAAATGTTATACAATATTATGATACGATATATATTTAAAATAGTTTGTTATATTATATTCTAATATATATTATATTATATTATATTATATTAATATTATTGATATAATATATATTATTGATTATTGATTAAATTTAGTAATATTATATTTATTATAATAAAGGCCATGCATGTTTAAAACTTAGTTATGCAGCATTTAATATAATAGTGAATAGCTTGAAGACACATTACACTTCCCTAGTTAATATAATACTCCCTCTCAACCATCAATCTCTTAAGCTTCTCTCAACCTAGAGGGAATTCATTTTTCCCCCTACAGTCTTGTATGTCTTCAAATCAAATTATTTTTTATGCAAAATTCTTGGGCAATCAAGGGATAATGATGGATACAATTACATATTTTTGTTATGAAATTTAGTATTTTTCCTTTTATATTTTTGTAAATAAATCATGATGAAGAAGCATATTAATTTTTTTATTTTGGTTTGTCATTGACTAGATGGAAAATAATATGATAGTTATCAAAAATCCTATATATATAACATATCTTATAAGTATCTCTTTTGAGCATTATTTTAGAAATGTATATATTATCCATTTTTTGTCTATGAGTATGCATTAAATGTTATTGATAAGGTGTTAGGATATCTATTTTTAAATAATATGTTTATCTTAATAACCATTTGTGATAAGGCCAATAACTATGTCATTTAACCCAGGCTGAAACTGTGTTACAAGTTTCTTTGAGGTGGTCATTTCAATAATATAAGCTAATTAGACATAACTCATATGTGGGTCACTACAAAAGTAGATCACCTAAAACAATATTACTTTCTAATTAAGATTTTGTTTTGATTCTCAGCATATATTTTCACCCTCATACCAATAACTAAGGTTTGTATGCATAATTATGTAAAATCTATTATATCTACCATATCTTATAAACATGTGTTTCAAGCTTTGATCTAGAATATTCTAACTGTTTCCATTTATTTTCTATGTTGTTGTATTAAGACAAAGTGTCAAGATGGTAGGATAACAACTTATAAATAAACTACCTATATCCTCTGGTAGAACCACCAATCGATACAAAAGTTGAAAATTGTGATGTGTAGATAACACCTTCTTTAAGACACATAGTGTTACATAAGTGTAGAAACAAAATTTAGGATATTAGGTGGGATGTGAGATGAATATTGGGGGGGGGAGATTTCACATAGAACACCTTCAGTGTAATAAAACATATCCTTATAAAAATTATTAATATATAGTATATCAATAGGTACAAACTTGATTAATACTTATCCATTTGGATAAACTAAGGCAAGTCTATGTGGGGCATTACATAATACCTCCTTTGACGAAACTTGATCAAGACCATAGCTTTTTTAAGAATAAGTATGATCATAGTTATATTTATCACTATTAGTGATAACCAAATATGATAGCACAAATATAACATCTCATTCATGTGTTAATAATAATAATAATAATAATAATAATAATAATAATAATAATAATAATAATAATAATAATAATAATAATAATAATAATAATAATAATAATAATAATAATAATAATAAAAAAAAAAAAAAAACTCGCATGTGTTAGTACTATAATAAAAACTACATTAATCTATAAAATATATTAATAATGAATAATAATCTAGAGAATATTAATTTATAGCACCTATCCATGACTAGTGGCAAGGATCACATTGAAAAGCAAATGACACAATAACACATCATTACAAATATACACAACAACGTAGTTATATTGTATAAACCTAGATAACATCAACAAAGATAGGTTGAAAAAAAAAGCATGGTTATCAAATCAAAGATGCAAGATTACATATTGGATAACACACAATAGCTTTTTGATTTCAACTAACCAGTGTCAACTATTATTGGCATTTATTTTTAGACATAACCAACTCTCTCAGGAAAACATGGGATATGAAATTCCTAATTACACTAGGTCTATGAATCATCCCCTCTCTTAACATCCTAGTGAATATATTGTACATATAGTGAACCTTAGGAAGATCACCCATGTCCTTGACACACATATATGCACAAAAGGAGGGTTACGTGTATAATTATCTAGGTGGGCATACCCATATTTTCGGGAAAATATATTACTTACTTTCCATAAAGGTTTTATATAAGGAGGATGTTATGCCCTTAACCTATAGTGCATTTAGGGATATGTGTGGCCAACTTGTGGCTTACACATCTTCATATTAGCTTGTTGTGTTTATCAATGTTCTTAGTATGGTCAGCCTAAGGAATAACCATGTCTAAGTAGATTATATATATGAGGTAGTAGTTAGTCTTTTATCATAATATTATGATTATGTTCTTATTACATTGTTATGAAGGTTTATCCATCAAAGTGGCTTTGTCATAATATTCAAGTATTACACTTTTTTACCAATTCTTTTTGTGGATTTTCTTATTTTGCTCTTAATTTTTTCATATATAATTCTACTATTTCAAATCATCTAAGGAATTTCCTTACAAGTGGTATCAGATCATCGATTAGGGTAAGTCTCTATGGTTCATTTTTTTGGATGTATCATCCTGAGCACTAGAAGGCTGATAAAACATAATTGGTCAACTAGGAGGAATTTTTTTTCATTAACACAATTTTGTTCATGAGGTTATTTTACAAAAAAAATGGTTAAAAAAATAGCAGTATGGTTTTTTTAACCTTGTGTAGATAAATAGTTATTGGATTCATCTTTGTGATATGACTCCAATGGTATATTTTATTGATACACTTTTTAGATCAAAATGTTTCAGCCTTGAGCACAATAGCAGTAGTTGAATTCATCTTGATGAGATGATCACAATGGTTTATTCCATTGATAATTTTTTTTCATGGATAAAACCCTCCTAGGGTTTATGTATGTCTTTCTAAAAACTCAAATACATGGGAAAAGGAAATAAACTCAAAAAAATCCTCACAAAGATGACATGGAATTTAAAACTTGTAATCCATCTAATTTCAAGGTAGTTCAAAAACATAGTCAGTGTTGTAGGGTATGGTTAAAAAAGATGATTTTGATACAATTTAAGGGGGCATTATAGGTTAGATAGGGGACTTGAATATTGTGTAAGATCAATTATAGTAAATAACTTGGAAATTTTCCAACTTGTTAGCTCAACTTCTATAAAATAACCCTTTACCATAATAATTTTGTTCTCCTACGCCAAATAATACAAATACCAATTTGGACCCTAAGCTGACATTGCCAAAAGTAGACTTGTGAAAGTTTGATGGTAATGATCCACTCACTTGGACCACTCAAATTGAAAATTTATTTGATCTACATGAAAATACATATTAATAAATATTATTTATGGCCTCTCTCTCTATCTAGAACCTGATCCATTCATTTGTTATTATTGGTTGTGTTCTCAAAATAAAAATAAAGGTGTTCTAGCTTTATGGTAAGTATTTTCTAAGGAGATACAGTTCCACTATCATAAAAATGTCTATAAAAATATTTTAATTGTCTATCCAAATTAAACAAAAAAGGGAATATCAAGGACTACATTCATCAATTTCAAAAACATTCCTTGCGTGTGGCAGACATCAATAAGAAAAAATTGACTGACTAATATTTGGGTGGGATCAAAGATAGAATCCAATTGGAGGTTCACTTATTTTATCTTAGTAGTATATCTGAGTCCATACCAATGGTAGGCATGATTAAGTAAAAATAATTGATCAGATGAAAACCTTTCACCAATGTTCATGAATACACCTTTTGAGTACCATCATTTCATTAGCCTACCAGATTGAAACCTCAACAATTGGAAGAAAATCATGAAAAAGGTTTATATTTTGGATGTAATAAAAAATGGAGTAAAGGGCAGCGATTTGATGAAAATAATTTATTTTACATTGGTGGTGAAAATGATGAGGAAATAGATTAGAAGGCTTTAGGGGAAGGGTTAGAAAAACCTAATGATGACTCTAAAGATTCTCGACATACTCTTTCTTGTCATGTAATTTTAGTAATTATTACTCCTCAAAATCTTAAGGTGGTAGTGTTCTTGAATAAATAAAATGTGACAGTATCAATTGAATGTAGGAGTACACATAACCTAATCAACATTAAGTTTGTTTCTCATTTGAACTATTTCATTTACCCAACCCTAAAATTTTATGTCATTATTATAGATGGTGGTATGGTCAATTGTTATGGAAAATTCCATAGTATTAATCTTACTAAGGGAGACTATTTATTATATTACACTATGCTTGCTATTCCCATGGGAGGAACTGGAATTATTTTGGAGTGTAATCGCTAACCATTTAGGCACTATTTAGATAGATTTCTAGAAATTAGTCATGAGGTTACATTTAGAAGGACATAATTTTAAAATCCATGGATTTCAAGCTAAATATCCATAACTGATTAGTTCCTACTAGATAATGAATATCTATACAAAAGTTGAAGAAGGTTTTGTGGCACACTTATTTTCCATGGAGGTTCAACCAATCAAGGAGTATACACATCATGATTTACAAAAGGTGTTGGATGCAAATTCTTTTTTTTTTTGGTGACATGTCGAAAGGACTTCCTCCAAGTCATGAATAGGATCATTCCATTAAACTCATTCTAATAAGTACACCATCCAATATCAGACCCTATAGGTATTCCTATACCCAAAACAGTTAAATTTAAAATATGGTACTAGAGATGTTAGATGGAAGAATAATCTAAGATAATCAAAGTGAATATTCCACCCTAGTGTTCATGGTGTAGAACAAGGATGGTAGTTGGAAGATGTGTCCAGACTATATAGAACTCAGTAAATACACCACTAAAGATAAGTTTCCTATTCATGTAATTTATGATTTGATAGATGAATTGCATGGAGCTATTTATTTTAAAAATTTATATGTTTGGTTGATATATTATGAAATTAACATATACAATGCAAACATACCTAAAGTAGCTTTTAGAACTCATGAAGGACATTATGAATTTACGGTCATGCCTTTAGGCCTCACAAATACACCATCTACATTTTAAATTTTGATGAATACTATTTTTAGGCCTTTTTTGAGAATGTTTGTATTGCTATCTTTTGATGATATCCTCATATATATAACAAAATATGAATACCATTTAAATAATGTGAAATAAGTGACTTTAATTTCAAAATAACATCAACTTTATGCCAAACCTTTTGAATCTAGTTTTGGTGTCCAAGAGATGGAGTACTTGTGTGATATTATTTCACATGAAGGACTAAAAGTTGATCCTAATAAAATTAAAGTAATGATGGAGTGGAAATTTCCCAAGGTCCTCAAGAACCTCCATGTATTTTTGGGGCTAATTGGTTATAATCATAAGTTTGTCAAAACTTAAGGTAGCACTGCAACCCCACTCACCTCTTTACTAGCAAAAGACTCCTTCCAATAGACTGATTCATCTACCAAGGCATTTAAATGGTTAAAAATTCTTATGTGCATAATTTCAATTTTGGATACTCTTAATTTTTCAAAAAAAATTGTTGTGGAGTGTGATGGATCAGGATATGCCATGGGGGCTATACTCATGCAAGAAGGAAAACCACTATAATTTGAAAGTCACCAACATAAGTTAAAAATTTGTTCAAACAAATATATGAGAAACAGATGATGTATATTCTACATGAAATAATGTAAATTAAACTATATCTAATGGGTCATCACTTTCAAGTAAAGTCTATTTATGATAGCCTCAAATATTTTTTGTAATAACGCTTGTAATATAAATAAAAATAAAAAAGGGTGATTAGAATTTTAGGGTCTGATATTGAAATAGGTATAACAAAGGAAAATGTAATGTGGTGGTAGAGGCCATCTCTCAGTGGGATGAATCATTTGAGGCAATGATGTGTACCATGACCATGTGGCAGGTAGATTAGCTAGTGCAAGTAAGATAAGAATGGGAGAATGATAGTGCTACCATGAATTTGATTCACAATATTTTAAAGGGTTGTAATTAATCTAAAAAAATTACATAAAAGTGGAACACATAATGCTATAAATATAGATTATACCTTTTTATGTTTTTTCTCTTCAAACATAAAATTCTTTATGAACTTCATGATATTCCACCTAGAGGACATTAGGGATTTTTTAAAACATATCATCGAATCAAGAAATACTTTTTTAATGGACTAAAATGATATGTTCATAAATATGTGGTTGAATTCATGGCATTCCAACAAAATAAAGGTGAAACCATTAATACTATAGGTCTATTTCAGCCTTTATCTATCCCTAGTTAGCGTTTAGAAGAGGTTTACATGTATTTCATTATAGGGTTATCAAGGTCTGAAGGTAAAAATACTACCATGGTAGTTATTTATTGACTCACCATGTATGCTCATTTTTCCTCCTTATCACGGCCATTTTTTGTCACTACAGTATGTTCTACTTTTCTCAATATAGTTAAAAAGTTCATGTCACTCCATAGATAATTATAGGTGACCAATATCTCATATTTACTAGTAATTTTTAGACTAAATTATTTACATGTTTGGGTATCTAGTTAGCTCATAGCTCATCCTATCATCATAAATATAATGTACAAATAAAGGTAACCAAAAAATATCTTGAAGGGTATCTTCATTTTTTATTTCTAACAAACAAGAGAAATGGGTTCATTGGCTGCCACTTATTGAATGGTTTTATAACACATATTTTCACACTTATTCCAATATGCCTCATTTGTGGCATTTTATGGGTATCATCCCCCATCCATTAATTTAATTTTTACATTGCATCCTAAGGTTTGATCTATTGAGGAACACATTCACCATCAACAAGAGGTGTTAATCAATTTGTGAGAAAATTTAGCAATGGCACAAAATTGAATGAAGCAACAATAAAATCAACACCATAGTGAGTGGTATTTTTACATAGGTGATTGGGAATTTATGTGTTTCTATCCATATAAGTAAATGTATCTAAAGTAATAGAAAAACATAACAACCTATCACCTAAGTATTATGGACTTTAATAGATCTTACAAAAAACTAGTAGTATGGATTACAAGTTAGAATTACACCCAATCACTCATATACACATGGTATTCCATGTATCTTTCCTACATAAATTAACTTAACATAGAGTTTCTACTAAGACTAAGTTATCTAAATTACATGAAGAAGGTAGAGTCATTCAAGAGCTTGAGGAGATCCTTTGCATGCACACTAAGCAACTATAGAGCAGAGTCATTAAGTAGCATTTGATCAAATACAAGAAATTGTATTATAAAGATGCAAAATGGGAGGATGAATCATTCCTTAATAAATAGCTTAGTTTGATTCAACATTGATGACAACATTGTTTCTAAGGGGAGGGGCATGCTATGCCATTAAAATATAATACATCTAGGGATATGTGTGGCTAAATTATAGCCTACACATATTCATATTAGATGGTTTAATTTCATGATGTTATTTGTATGGTTGGCTTATGTATTAATCATGGATAATTAGAGTATATATAGGAGGTAGTGGTTAGTCTTTTATCATCATATTATGAATTCCATTCTTCTTGTAGTTTTTTGTAGGTTTCTCCCTCAATGTGGCTCAATCATAATATTCAAGTATTCTTCTCTTTCACCAATTATTATTTTGGATTTGTTTATTATTTTCTTAATCATCCCATATATTATTCTATTGTTGTGAGTCATCTAAGTAATTTCCTTACAGAAGAAAAGTATGAAGTTCAAAAAGAGGAATCATATCAATATAAGTGCACATAATATAAAAATGTTCATATTATTATTAGATAAGAGTTATACACAATGAGGAATATAAATTAATAAAACATCCATCATACATGTAAAGTTTCAAATATCCAAGCAATAAGTATTCATTGCACTTAATACTTCATATAAAGTAAACAATCAATCAAACATATGGGATATTTCATAATCAAATCAACACCAAGAAATTGTATATCATTTAATGGAATAATAATAATAGATAAAAGAAAAATACACATGGTTAACTGTAATCAATCATTATATTAATGTGATATGGCATATTTGCATAGATTAGACCAGCAATTTGTACTCTACAACTATTCATTTACCAAAAAAATTGGCACAAATGATTTTATAACAACTTAACATATTGATTAATGAGATAAATAACTCATGGAATGCACACCCATACAAAAATTATGTATAATAAATATATGTCCCAATATCTCATATAAATTGAATACACAATCAAAACATTTGTCATGCATTTAAATTACCATACATATACATAATCAAGAGTAGTTTTAGTAAAGAATGTTATACCAAAGTCATATAAAAAATAATATGGATATGAAAACATAATGAAAAAATATAAAATCAACATCATTCAAATGGGAAATGAAATTAATCAATAGTTTCATTTTATATGATTTTCCAAGAACTATGATTATGTTCACAACCTGATGTCACAATAAAATAACATTCTACTATATAATATGTTATTATCAAAGCACAGAGTTACTCATGGTCAATTAGTTTTATTTATATGTATCTCATAATAAAAGTAATACATTCTTGTTAGTTATTATTAATACATATTAAGATAAAATAACCTTTAATTCAACTAGTTTTTTTTAATACTAATGGAAATACTCCATAAATTAGCTTAAATATAATAACAATTTAAATAATTCAAAAATAATTCGAAATCAAATGATATTACCAATAATTTGATAATTTTTTTCCACATCAAGAAGCCAAACCATATGGTAGCGACCAATGCATAACATAATAATTTACAATCATCAACATCATACATAATGTTGTAATTGATTTATAGTATCATCAATAAGAATTAACACATAAATCATTTCTTAAAATTCAATATAATTTTGTAATACATCATAATTTATTATTATTTCCTCAGAAATAATTTATTCACACGTATTTAAATGGTTAAATGTACCATTAACAGAAACTTTCTGTCCGACTCATAAATAAGATTTATAAATAAGTAAGCAATAATAAATCAATATGATAAAGCATAAGTGGAAATAAAATACAAATAATAAATTTCAATCAAGTAAAATTAAATAAATTATAATCATATGAAAAATAAATAATTAAATAAGTTTTTTTTTATAAATATCATAACTAAAATAGGGTCCCAAAAACCCACAATAATTTGATATCTAGGTGTTGTCAATGCATGTAGCACATGCATAATAATGAATAGGTTTATGCATAGTTGACACATTTAACCCCATAGGAGAATATATCAAACAAAGACACTATTTTAGGGAGCAAGCACCTCTTACATGCAATGGTTGATGCTTATATGGTAGGTAATTCATGATGTTTGTGAACCTAATATAACTATCAAATGCAAAGTTGTATTATTCTTCATTTTTAACTCATACAAAGAAATCATAGATATAATAAAATATAAATAATAATAAGAATCACCTATATTTAAATAAAACACCCCATCCATTATTTTATAAAATTTAAAAGTACATAAAAGATGTTTCCAATAATCAAATTGGATCCAAATATCAAAATATTAAATATATTCCTTCAATAAATAAAAATTTAGTCGTAATGGAAAATCACAAATTTATATGAATATAAATACTAAACAAGATAAAGATCAATCAAAATACTTGGACATCGATCCCTACATGAAAATTGGTCACCATGTTCCTTTCCTAAACTGATATATTCTAAATTATCTTTCTATTCCTTCACTGAAGATCAAATATTTTTTAGTTTGTAGGGGAGTTTGAGCATCAAATTTAGAATACTATCAAACAAGAGGAGATATATTTTATTTTAAGTTTGTCAACACAAAACCAATCCTTTTTCCAACCCTACTTGGGGTTAAACACACTTAGACATGGTTGTAATAGAAATATTCTAATATAATCCATTTATATAGACTCTTCCAACTAACACATGGTTATCAAGGGCACAATGTGTAAATATTATCATACAAGAATCAAAGCATTTTTTTATTCACTTATAGATGAATATGTTTACCAAACCAAGAGTTAAATTTATAACTAATAATTCAAAATATTTTTTGAAAATTTAGAGATAATATGAACTCCAATTTTAAAATATTTAATAGGGTAGTCAATTAGTCAACAAATTCATATGTTACTCTATTATTGTTTGCAATTGCATTCTATGTGGAATTATTTTATCCAAAACATTTACTAAATGGTCATCATTGTTTGACCATGCTCTATTTGTAGTGTGTATTAACCTCATGTTTTACTTTCAAAACCAAATCGGAAATTATTCCATTAAATTTCTTATTGAAAAATGTAATTTACTTAGTTACACTCTAGTTAATTTAATAGTCTCAATTCTTAAAAACACATTCACTGAAAGTTCAAATATAATTTAAATAATGAATATTGTATTTACATCCATAATTAGTCTTTCAATATTAATATTCAAGATCCATAGAGTTAGCCTTGGCTCAACAACAACCAGTATATAATCTTTGGACATGTGGGGTATAACCCATTAAATATTACTTACATGAATAAATCCACTTTTAAGTTATCATATATTTGAATTACACTATACAAAGATAATTCTTATAATTTGATTCATACATCAATGTCTTTGTGGTAATTGCATGACTATCATAATACACAGTGGTCTTAGCCTATCTTATCATAATAACTAAAGGGTTACATTCTCATGTTATACTATTACTGACCCTGATAAGTATTATCCATCAATGGAAAATATGACAAAAGATTTATGTGTATTTATAATTTGTCTTTGAATAATGATGGTTTAATGGGAAGGATGACTATAAACTTAAATATGTGTTCATGGTTTGACTGAGTCATGGGCCTTTTTATATAGGTAACCTATGCCCAACATCAGATGCTACATAGTATAATTTATTTTAATTATGACTTATTTTTAGACCTCAAACAAGAGTCACATTATTTGCATGTGAGTAAGCACCATGTAGATGTATTCCCATTATAATGTAAGCTCTTGGGGAAAGGGAATTAGAAAACATCACACTTTAATTTTTAATTGTTCCTTGAACTATAGACATGGCTTGTCATTTAGGTTTGATCCTTAAAACTGAAAAAAGAGGAAAGTTTGATCCATATGGGGACACATTATTTCCTTGTAGACCTATATTATGATAAATATAAATTCTTTATATAAATGAATGCATGGTTAAAAATTAGAAAATTTTGATTTCCTTCCAACCCAATAGGCCATGAACATTAATAAAAATATCAATTTGTTATTTTCTAGTGTTTTAGTGTGAAAAATCATGGCACGTGGTTGGAGGATCCAACTCAAGTTCATTACTCACAAGTTTTTGTAAAAATTATGAAGTTGTGCCATGATGTGATGCCAAAACATGGAAATCTTAGGATGATTACATAAAACACACAATTGAGTAGTACACTATGAAAATAGGATAATTGGTAGACTAAAAAGGAGGGTGACATTATACACTACAATTTAAACATTTCAAAAACTGCCTAAGTAAAGAAAAGTAAACCAAGCATTATTAAAAACTAAAAAATGGTAAATAAATATAATTTTCAAGCGACGTGACTGAGCCTAATTACATGAGGCCAAATTAAAATAAATTAAATCAATGCCAACTTCAATAACATTTATTTGGGTAGAAACAATTATTACCAAACATGAATGTATTACAATAATTATTTTGGTTTTCATAACAAAAGAATAAATTGATACTAAAACTTCAAGGGTGATCCAAAAAATGAAATTGGTAGAAAAACTTTCCAACAAGGTCTCTTTTGGACTTTGAATTCAAAGGTAGCCTCATTACTCAATGATAGTAGTTGTATCTGAAAATGTTAATGGGTTTTTTGGTCATTTTAAAATAAATAATTGACATCTAAAAAGCCCAATTATTCAAAGATTAAGGATTTAAATACCACATGTTTAAATATAGCTATGTCAAATAAATTTTGTTTCTTTATTTCCCAATTAAGGGTACCTTGTTCTATAGGTAAAAATAGTTTTAATATAATAAATTGATATAATTTTATTCCTTAAGTTTAATCATTTATACTATTTATAAAGAAATAGAAATTAAATATTCATTTCTCTATAATATTATAATGATAGTAATCTAAATTAGTTCATTCATTAACCATCCCTTATTTCATATGATTTCAATATTAATGAAACATAATAATAAATTATAAGATAAACTACTCTTACTAGAAAAATATTGTTACTTTATTATATGGAATCGTTATTTATCCATTCTCTTTATGTTTAACTATTTACTATCTAAACTTTTTATGTTATTCCCAAATCATTGATAGATAGATCATCTTATAGTACATAAAAGTTTGTAAACAAACACTGAGTTATACATGATAAGCAACAAATGACCTTTTGATTTCAATCGCAATTAAAACATTCATTGTATTCAAAATGAGATAGATTTGAATGTAGTAGGAGATGCATTCAATCATTAGCCTCATCTCCCATTCTTTAGATATGATTAACTATTTGACATAGAGTGTAACTCAAAACTCATATAGACAAGTCTACGACCATACAACTTCCTTTCCATACTCATTGCTCGATGGTATATAAGTAGAATTAAGATAATTAATCTATGTAGTTTATGTTGGATAGTAAAACATAATTATTCCCAAGGATGAGAAGTCACAACAAACTAATGAAATATTTCTTATCAAATTAATTTTCTCAAAAACTTCTCACATTATTCCAAGAAGGTAGAGAAAATTGAATTCATTAATATTTTAATTAATTCAAGCTATCTAATCCAAATAATAATAATACTCAAATATCCCCAAACCTTTAATAAAGGAACTTCAATATATAATTCATTTTTCAAGGGAAAAAAGTAGAAAAGTCTAAATTCAGTTCATTTTGTTATTTCCTAGAGAAAGAAGCATTTATTTATGCCTTTAAAAAATGATGTGATCAATGTAAATAATTTAATTCAAAGGAATTTATATCTCCCAAGTAACCATGAATATCATTGCATACATATATATAGAAGTACACAAAGAAAATATTTCGATATAACATAAATATTTTATAGTCTCATTGAAAGTAGAAGCATAATTAGGTTAGAATGAACTTAGTAATATATCATGTGTATATTATGCCAGCAAATTTCATCATACTCACAATATGATACTATGTATGACATGATTTACTAAGATTATCCATTGAGTGAGCCACACATAATTTTTATTTATTCCATAGTATGATATTGAATAATATATTTCACTACTCTATCCTATGAATTTTTAACATGCTAGACTGAATTATCTCAATTATGTTGAAAACCAAAACATTAAACAATGCTCCAAAGTTTTCCATTATCTGAGCAATATACATAAAAATATTTCCTTTCTTCGTAGAATTAACTATGTATTAAACTAAGGTAAATTCGTTTGACTAAGAACCAATTCATTTTAATAGTGTTTACAAAAATCTCTAATGAAATATATCTAGTTGAGCCTTCCTTTTTCCGCAAAACTATGTATGCCTTACACTCAAGTGGCTTATTCTACCTAAGCATATATACATTGTGATGCCTTAGTTTGATGTGAAGCTTTTGCAATGCAGAGGTTTTCCTACATTCACTAAATTTAGACAAAACTTTATCATTTATAATCTAACTCTCCCTATATAGAATTTTGTGTGTTATTGGAAGTGTTTTCTTCTAGTTGTCTCTTTCTCCATCCATGAGAGTCTCATCTTGATAATTTACTATTAAAAATACTTTGAGTTAATGACATAAAATATAATATTGCATTCCATATTATTATCTTACTTCAATATTTCATTTATCTACATTTTCCTCTATTCACATTTAAGTTTCTACACTTTGTAGGTCATCTTTCATTTCTTAAAGTAGCCTCCATTCCTTTTTCAAGTTGTTTGAACATACATCTTCTTGTGAGATTTTTTAAAAATCTTTTCTTGAGGTGCATTGCTTGTGGAAATTTTATTCATATTAATTCCCTAGCTGGTCCACCTTCATTATGATACTTGTAGCCTGCTTGTATTATAAAATTTACAAAGCATTGTGACTTTCATTTCTTTAATCTTTGCTTCAATATTTTAATGGATGCCACGAGGCTGATTATAAATATTAGTTTACACATTATATTTATATTTCAATTTACTGGTTGTGATGCACTTGGATTCTCTTATTAATTTATTTCTTGTGCATGTACACACAGGATAATAGTGTTCATAAACCTCAATGTCCTCTTAGGTCTATGCCACGTAGGTATAAGTGATAATAATGTATGAATCCAACATTCTATATATCTAGTTTCACCCAATGTGAACCTTATTTCCATCTTATTACTATGATCTATATTTCTTGTAGATATCCTTTGTTGAAGCTTCTAGTTGTGTCACACCAACCTAGATGACACTCTAATGGACAAAATGAAAACCCAACCCACTCATTGTATAGTTGATATATAAAACTGTAACGCATTTGAAAACACTTCTCCTATCTATGCATCAAACTCATCACAATACCTCTATATTATGAAGAGATAGAAATAACATCACATTAATTGTTTGTTTATTTATTATAAAAATAATGTACATCACTTATTATATGACTTAATAGAATATTACGAAAAAAAAATATAAAATAAATCATGATAAAAATAACAAATAAATAATATATCAATAAATCTAATCCAAATTAATACGCAACCATGTACCTAAGTGAAAGTGAAACTAAGCTGGGCATTAAGTGATGAAATAGTAAGAAAATGTGACAGTAATCTCGAGGCCATAAGATGATGGAGCCACATAAATATTTTTTTATCCTTAACTAATTTTAGGGAACTCTGAATCTTTAGATATTTTTTGGTCGCACGTGTTATGTGTTACTTCCGTTGATAATTTAAATATGTGATGTCACAAAACCCTAATGTATATCATTTGAATTCATATTAAAACACCTTGACATGATCCCCACGCTATGAGATGATGGAGCCACATAGTCCGTGTTTTCATGTTTCGCTAGTTTCAATGATCTCCATGAATTCGTGAGGTCTTTTCATTGATAGAGTGAGCCACAGAAAAACAGGGAAGGATACAGGCAAATAAAAAAGTATATCACAAATGCGTCCAAATTTGTTCTTTGTATAGAATATATCATCACAAATGCGTCCAAATTTCTTCCCTTTATATAGAATATTTCATGACGCTGTAAGGACGTAGTTTTATCTCTGCGTAGACATGAATGCAATTTTATATTTTGTTATCTCATGTGCAAGAGGACAAATCGCATGCAATAGTTTAATAAAATTCTGAAAAATTATTTGTCCAGCCAAATGATCTTGAAATCACATGAATAGAACAAACATAAGGAAAAATTAAATTAAAGAATGTATAAAATGGTACATACTTACTTATTTTATCACTTTTTAGACTCGAGGATTGTTTTTCTCAATTCTTTCTATGTTATTTCTGGGTGTTTCATGTCTCAGACCAGCTGCAACTAGTTTATCTGTTATCTTTCTTTTTCACGATGAGTATTTATTTTTTCTCTTTCTGGGTTTCACACGTGAGTTCCACTTATTAAAACCACTGTGTGCATTGAATGTGTTAGCCTTCCCAGATTCATCTATTTATTCATTTTACGTCTTTCCACATGTATTTGATAAAAAAGTCGATCTAAAAATGTTAGAAACTGGAGATAATTTCTCCAACTACCAGTTCGCCTCCCTCATGCATGCAGTTTGCATGATCACTGCCTTTTGTCTTAGCGCAGTCTGCATGCTTAATTAATTCAGTCTTAGCTCATCTACAATTAAACAATAGTTTATCCTTCAGTTTTATTTGTTTTTCAAACTCTATTTATGTTTTCCCAGTGCGCTGTTGTTAGATAGAAAAATAATAAGATTAAAAATTCATTCTTGATTGCTGTAGCAATCCGTGTTTGTATTATTTTCTGTTATATTATTTTTGCTCTGTTTCTACTTTCAAATTGGTATCAGAGCGCAGGGAATAGGAAGACGCAACATGAAGAAGCTAATACAACTGGAGAGCAGTCGCCGCCACATATGGCTCATAGTATCAGCCAAGAAGCGTAGTAAAAGAGAGGATGTGGCACCAGCATTAAGTCGCTGCCAACAAGCAGCCAGTAGATAAAACAAATCACAGATCTTGAACAAAAGGAGGTCAAGGTATCCATGAACAAAGTAGTTGAATGCATGAGAGAATAAGACAAACTCATATTTTTTTTCTTTTGCAGAGATAGCTGGAAACAAGATCTAGGGAGGAGAAATACTACAGCAGCAGCAGTAGAATCCTGCAAGTCTTGAGACATGGTAATGAACAACAGCATTTCTCAGCTCCAGATTCCCGTTTTCAATGGTAAAAATTATGATTTTTGGGAAATTAAAATGTAAACATTGTTTTGCTCAGAAGATGTTTGGGATTTGGTAGAAAATGGCTTTGTAGAACCACAGGACGACGCTGCCCATCAGGCATTAACTCGAGGATAAAAAGAAGAGCTTAAAGAGAACAAGAAAAAAGATGCAAAAGCTCTATTCTTAATCCAAAATGCAATGGATGAATCCATTTTTTCTAGAGTTGCAGCTGCAACGAGATCCAAGTCAGCATGGAAAATCTTAGAAACTATCTATAAAGATAATACAAAGGTGAAAATAGCTAAATTGCAATCTCTTAGGAGAAATTTAGAAAATTTGCAAATGAATGATTCAGAATCTATAGACCAGTTTATGAGTCAAGTATTGAATATTGTGAATCAAATTACATCTAATGGAGAAATAATAACAGATCAGAAGATCATAGAAAAAATACTCAGGAGTTTACCCAGTAAATTTGATGCAATAGTTGTAGCTATTGAGGAAACCAAGGATTTGGAACAGTTATCAGTAGATGAATTAATGGGATCTTTGTTAACACATGAATCCAGAATGAATAGGAATAACAATACTTCTTTTGAGAATGCTTTCAAGTCTCAGGTATCATTTGGCAGAGAAAGAAGAAGAGGAAGGTCAAACTTCAGAAGAAGAGGCAGAGGCAGAAATGGAAGGAATAATCCAGATCAAGGTGATAATAATAATCAAAACTACAACAATAGAGGACATGGCAACAATCACTTCCAACAAATTTCACAAAAGTTTGATAGATCTCACATTCAATGTTATTATTGCTAAAAATATAGACATTATGCAAGTGAATGCAAAAAGAAACAAGGAGATGTGGACAAGCAGAATGCTAATTACACAAATGAGTCCAGTTCTAAATCTGAAAGCTTATTTCTCACTTGTCATGTTGCTCAAGAAAGTGCTAGAGATATTTGGTTTTTGGATAGTGGATGCAGTAACCATATGACAGGGAACAAAGAATTCTTGCTAGTCTTGATGATTTCACAAAATTTGAAGTGAAATTAGGAAATGATAACAAAGTGGATGTAATGGGTAAAGGAGTAATAAATGTTTTGGCAAAAAAAGGTGAAAGAAGATTTATTCATGATGTTTATTTTATACCTGGACTAAAGCATAATCTTATGAGTGTTGGATAGTTAGTACAGAAAGGTTACAGAGTATCTTTTATGGATAATGTTTGCACAATACTAGACAAATTTACAAATGACAGGTTGATAGGAAAAGTGGAGATGACCAAGAATCAGATGTTCTCTCTTCAAATTCAACACATCCAAGGAGAAGAGGAATCCCACTTCAAAACCATGAATCTAGACCAATAATGGCTATGGCACTTAAGCTATGGACATTTACATTTTGGAGGTTTCAGTTTGTTACAAAAGAAAAATATGCTGAAGGGATTACGACCAATAGAACAGCCAAAAAAGTTCATGTGAAAGTTGCATTTTGGCAAAACAACATAGAGAGAGCTTTCCAGTATGAGCCTCATATAGATCAAAGGTAATATTGGAGCTAGTCCATAGTGATTTATGTGGACCAATGCAAATTAAAACTTTTGGAGGTAGTTCTTAATTTCTAAACTTCATTGATGATTTTAGCAAAAAAACATGGATATATTTTCTCAAAAATAAGTCTGAAGCCTTAAAAAAATTTAAAAAATTCAAGGCTATGGTTGAAAAGTAGAGTGGCCTTTACATCAAGGTACTTAGATCAGATAGAGGAGGTGAATATATGTCTAATGAATTTCAAGATTTTTTTAGATATCATGGCATTAAAAGGCAACTGACTACAAGGTATACACCACAGTAGAATCGTGTAGCAGAAAGGAAGAATAAAACAATCAAGGAGATGGCTAGAAGCATGTTGAAGGCCAAACATTTGTCAAATGAATATTGGACAGAAGTAGTAGCATGTGCAATATATATTTTGAATTGAAACCCAAGAAAGAGAGTCAGTGATCGAATTCCACAAGAAGCTTGGAGTGGTAAGAATCATAGTGTACATCATTTCAAAAAATTTGGTTGTATTGCATATTCTCTTATACCATCTAAATTGAGAGGAAAACTTGATGATAGAGGTGAAAAATGTATTTTTATTGGCTATAGTGAAGAATCAAAGGCTTATAAGTTGTATAACCCAATTTCAAAGAAAGTGATTATTAGTAGAGATGTGGAATTTAAGGAAAAAGAAGCATGGGATGGTAGCATTGATAAAACCATCACAATTGGAGCACCAATTGCCTAAAATGAAGAAGAATCTAAAGAACAAAATTTGCAAGGTGATCAATCCTCTCCACAAGCAAGAACAAGCACTCCAATAAGAACACCTAGGAGATTTGAACAAGGTGAATAATCTAGACATGCATGTCATCCTACTCCAAATTCACAAGTAAGTGATGAATCAGATCCAACTCTTGCCACTTTAAGATGAAGATTTAAAGGTAAGAAAATGAGAAACATGAATGAGATTTATAATCAAGAAGAAGAGAAATTAGATTTGTGTTCAAATTTTGCTCTTTTCACTCATGATCCTATGTATTATGAAGAATTTAATGAGGAACATTGATAAAAGCAATGGATGAAGAGATGAATGCCATTGACAGAAATCAAACATGGGAACTAATTAATCTACCTGAAGGTAAGGATTTCATAGTAGTCAAATAGGTTTATAAGACCAAATTTGATGTAGATGGAAATTTTGAAAATCACAAGGCAAGGTTAGTAGCAAAAGGTTTTGCATAAGAACATGGAATTGACTATAATGAAACATTTGCTCCAGTTGTTAGACTTGATACTATTACTATGGTTTTAGCAATAGCTGCTCAAAATAATTGAAATCTATATCAAATGGATGTCAAATTAGCTTTCTTGAATGGTTTCCTAGATGAAGAAGTGTATGTGAAATATCCACCAGGTTATGAAATGCAAGGACATGAAGAAAAAGTCTATAGATTGAAGAAGGCCCTTTATGGTCTCAAGCAAGAACCAAGAGCATGGTATATCAAGATTGATTCATACATGACAATCAATGGATTCAATAGAAGCAATAGTGAGCCTACATTGTACACAAAAATCAACAAAGAAGGTTAGGTTTTGATTGTGTGTTTGTATGTTGATGATTTGATTTTCACTAGAAATTTGTCTATATACACATTTAAATCAGTAATGAAAAAAGAATTTGAAATTACAAATTTGGGATTAATGAAGTATTTTTTGGGTATAGAAGTTGTACAATCAGAGAAGGGAATTTTTATTTGTCAAACTAAATATGCAAAGGATGTGTTAAGGAGGTTTAAGATGTTGAATTGTAAATCAACACCTACACCCGTTGTTACAGGGACCAAAATTATCAAATAAGCTAAAGGGTCTAATGTTGATTCTACAACATTCAAAAGACTAGTTGGTAGTTTGATGTATCTTATAGCTACAAGACCAGATATCATGTATGGGGTCAATTTAATCTCTAGAATCATGGAGTCACCAAAAGACTCACATTGGCAAGTTGGAAAGAGGATATTGAGATATGTGGTAGGGAAAATAAAATATAGAATTTTATATTCCATAACTAATAATTTTGGTTTGATTGGTTATACTGATAGTGATTTTATAGGTAGCATTGATGATAGGAAGAGTACTTCTAGACATCCCTGTATTTTAGGAATAGGTGTGGTCACATGGGCATCCAAAAAGCAACATATAGTGACACTTTCATCAACTGAAGCAGAGTATGTAGCAGCCACATCAACAACATGTCAAGCAACTTAGATGAGGAGAGTATTGACAAATTTATTACAAGCACAGAAGGAGTCAACACCAATCTTTTGTGACAACAAATTAGCAATTGCATTGTCAAAAAATTATATTTTTCACAAGAGGAGCAAGCACATTGATACAAGATTCAATTTTATCAGAGAGTTAGTGAACAATACAGAAATTCATTTAGAGTTCTGCAGATCTAAAGACCAATTGGTAGATATATTCAGAAAGGCGTTAGCAAAAGAGAGCTTTGATTATCTAAGATAAAATTTAGGCATTGTAAATGTTGAAGTAGTTAGTGGTAGAAATTAAGGGGGAGTGTTAGAAACTGGAGATAATTTCTCCAACTACCAATTTGCCTCCCTCCTGCATGTAGTTTGCATGATCACTGCCTTTTGTCTTAGCATAGTCTGCGTGCTTAATTATTTCAGTCTTAGCTCATCTACAGTTAAGTAGTAGTTTATCCTTCAGTTTTATTTGTTTTTCAAATTCTATATATGTTTGCCCAGTGCGTTGTTGTTAGATAGAAAAATAATAAGATTAAAAATTCATTCTTGATCGCTGTAGCAATTCGTGTTTGTATTATTTTCTATTATATTATTTTTTCTTTGTTTCTACTTTCAAAAAATATATCTAGAAAAGCAAAAAATGTCATTACAGTCATGCATTGCTATTGATGTAGAGAACTATGTACCATTCGAAATAAAATTTAAAGGTATTGACAACGTAACTCTAAAATATAATCTTTATAATATTTTATGTTTAACTAAATTATTATGATACCTTCAATGTTATTTTTTTTTCAATTTTAATATATATCTATTGAAATGGGATAATTCATCATTTTCTAAATTGTTTGTATAAATTTGATATTTTTATTCATTAATTTTAGTGTAATTTAAATTGGATCCTCAACCGACATGCACTTTTCATGACATTCACGAAATCAAAATAAATATTTTATGGATGATACGTTATATTTTTTATTAAAATTAAAATGGATCCAATTTATGTGGTTACAATTTTTGCACATATTGTTATCTAAATAAATGTAGTGATATGGATTTGGCAGGTGGAAAAGGAAAATAAGTATTTTCAATTCAATAATAAACTTTATACACTTTCATAACATGTTATGTCAAGATAAAACATCTATTTGTGTTTATTATGAACCATTTGATTAGAATAAAAAGGTCTTTTTAAAAGTATGACCAAACATGTTCAATTATCATATCCTTACATGACCTTTGAATCTCAATTTATCTTAATTTTCCATTATCTATAAAACATATAATTACACAAAGTTACACATAAAAATGGATATTATGGTGAAACCATTTTCAGTTCTAATTTGTAACTATAGAATGATTTGGTTCCAATTTGTTAGACCTTATGAAACACATAATTTCCACAATGCATAAATATGTAAAACTAATGAAGCATTATATTAATTTCAAAATTAGCTTAACATTGATGTGATAAGAAATACCAAATATGTATAAAATAAAAAATGATACATTACTAACATGCCAATGCCGTCATGAAAGGGTACAATTCAAGGTGATAAATTCTACCAACATATTTGTCCATTCTACTTAATGTTAAACTTTGGATATGGAAATCAAAAACTCTTCATATTGTTGCATTATATTATAGACAATGATAAATCCAAAGTGAATTTAATACACTATATTTAATATCAGAAAAAATAAATACATTATGAATACATCACATTAAAATATTTTTCTCAAGTATTTGTTCAATGTTTGGGTGAATAAGAGAGAAATTTAGAAACCCTTTTTTGAAATGTAAGAATGTGATTGTTATATAAGCCATTCATAGGATATAAAAATTATTGTTACCTTTTTGAGCATTCATGTGTGTGTGAAATAAGAATAATATTTTTAGTTGGATTTATTATGTCAAGTATAAGTGTATGTGTGCATTGATATTTTGATTTCGACAACATGATTATCCACTTTTGGTTTGTATAGTATTTTGTTGTGTATTAGGAGTTGACAATGATGGAGGAGTTTGGTTAATGGTTGTTATAATCTTTTTAATAAGATCTTATTTCATTTTCTTCTTCTCAAGAGATCAGAGGGTCAATAGAAACAAATGTGAGTGTCAAGAACATCTAACCTATAAAACCCTTCATATAATTAGTGATGTGGATATGATTTTTCTCTTCTCAATTAGTTATACGTGTATACTATGACCTTGTATGTGATAAAGATAACTACTATAGATTATTTTCTTCAAACTAGATACATTGTGCTACGTTAATCCTACCTGAAAAGGATTGTAATAAGTGTACTATATAACACTAATAATTTAGTCATATTTTACTCATAGGTGATGAAATAATTTTTAAAGTATAGTCTCCTTCATAGTCTAGTGAATCCAACATGAAATCCAATTATGTTTTATTTTAAAAATTCTTATTTAAGGATGTCTAAAGCCTTATAAGTTAACTAATAACAAGTGATTGTGGGTAAATATCCTTAGTTTTATAATCTTATCACTAGTATCGACTGAAATAAATATTTTTCATAGAATTATTATTATCTTTTGAGGTTAAAAATTCAACAGTAACTATTGGTAAAGTGTATAATTAGAAGATATTTAAAGAAGTAGTAGTTGTTAGTGACATTATGTAAACAAAGAAGTAATGACCATTTTTATGTATATCATGCATTTCATATAATGCATATATTTAATTCTTAACCAAAATTTTGGGTTAATGAGGCATGTGACAAATGGGAATAACCATGATGATTTGAAAAATAAATAAATATAAGGTATTATATTATCATTACTAACAAAATTTTAACGTGAGAAATAAGATAACAATGACTATAAAGACAATCACTTCCATCCTTTTTAAATAATTTTGAGTTACTAATTGTATTATTTTATTGAACATATTCCTCATAATTATGTCTTTGGAACCTAATGTGGGGAGTGTGAAGAGAACGTTTGTCTTAGGAATTATATTTATGACCTTGAAATTTCTAAATCCTCTTGATTTTGCCAAGGGAAGCTAACAAAGAGAGAGAATAGATAAATAATAATTTATAGGAATGATATTTATGATGTTTTTTAGCACCACACTCATAGGAATAAAGAGGAAAAATCTGAGCATATTAGGATGAGCTTCTAGAATCTAGATGGAGGGTAATATGACCTTTTAGGGAAGTGATTTCTCTGAATTTGAAATGTAATTTTTGAACTATGAATTTTTGATATTATCATATATTAATGGTTGAGGTAAACAAGGGGCATGAAGTTTCAATTCCCTGTAGAGTAATAACTTTGAATATTTTTACAATCTTGAATTTTAAGACAATAATATAGGCTAAAATATGGTTGGACAATCTTCAATTTGAAGATAATAGTATAGGCTGAAGTCATTTCTACTTTTAAGCTAGAATTGGGCCACAAGCAGTCATATTTATAAAAATCACTTCTAATGATATGACATGCAAGGATCATACATATTCTTACCTCTCATCATAAAATTTTAGGATCAAAATCTCCATAATTCTTAATAGCTAAGGGCCATACTCAGCTTTTAATGCTTCATAATATTTCTGAATGCCTTCATATTGCATCATTTTTGAGTACACAACCTCCATATTATAATAAGTGAGTTGTATTAAAAAAACATAGATAGAATAAATTACATTACCGAGGCCTTGCATAAGTAAAGAATCTTACATGCTAAAATAAGGAATAATGTTTCAAACACATACTGCACTTTGTGACCCTTTGCATTAAACTACTTTTTGCAAGCATAGTGGCTGTGATACTAAATACAAAAATATTGAGAGTGAAAATTATAAGTAAAGTTGAGACTTGGGTTTGTATGAATGTCTTTACCATGCACAAGGTGATGAACACATTCTTGAATATAATTTATTGAGAAAACTATCTTGTGTTAAATTATGTCCATAATTCTACATAACCGAGTGTTATTGGTAGAGATTTATTCATTATAAAGGGTTTTAAAATATATAGTTGATACTCCTTTGAATTATATCCCATTATATATTTAAGCATGTGCCTCTTGGGGACTAATGGATTTTATTGACTTTGTCTACCGGGTATAACAGAAAATATAGCAATACATTTATAAATACAAAACATTTGAAGATACATAATGACATTTATTAATAGAAACCTTCAAAAAAATTCAATCTACAACACTATATATATATATATATATATATATATATATATATATATATATATATATATATATATATATATATATATATATATATATATATATATATATATATATATATATATATAGATTAATTAAATACTAAACATCTAAAGCACCACATGAATTAAATATAAAACATTTGCTTTAAAGTAACAAATTTGAAACTATAACACCACATGAATGTGTTTTTGAAAAATCAAGTTTTAGATTTGAAACCCACTTTAGGGTGGAAAGTTGACTTGCCAAAGCCTATGTGACTACAAGTGAATATTAATTATTTCTATTAAGAGATATATGGCTTAATTGGGATATGAAGAGGATGTAGCAATAATATAGATGATTTATCACAAGTATAAACTTGAGAGGATGTACAAATGAAATGTATATACTTTTTTTATGCAAGGCATGTACAGGTTTTTACCTCTAGACATCAACCCATGTGTATATGGAAATATATACATATGAATTGATGCCCTGGCAATAGACTACATACCAGATTACCATGTTATAATTCTAGGGGAGTAGGTGGGTGTTAATATCATATCAAGAACCCTTAAAAATTTCATCATAGAAAAGAATCTAAATCTTATTGTTATTACAATATATTTTGTTATGGCAGTAATATCAAAGCATTGAAAGAAGCTTTTTGAGAGTATAATACTCGTATTATAATATCACTAAAAATGATCTTAGAAGATCCTTATATAGCCAAAGATTATGAATCTTAACCATAAGTTAAATAGAATAGGGAATTTAATTATCAGCTACATAATTAACTATAAATACACAAATTAAAAGGTTTTTACAAAATGAATACACCATCTATGCATCAAATTTAAAACTTCACTCACAGTAAAACAATTTCAATTTGATATGGATTTATCATTATTAGATTACAATCGTGATCTTGACTAGGGTAGAATGGCTTTATAAGGTCCAAAAATTATAATAAAAAAATAAAAGATGTTATATGGATCTATGTCTAATAATATATAAATCACAAGATTAGATCATACATTTATTGACACCAAGATGAAACCATATACAACTGATGGTTATAGAGGCTGATTTAGCTAAAAATATATTTCCATTCTTAAAAAATCCTATAATTTTTCCATTCTCCTTAAAGAACAGAGTTGGGTCCATACCTGAAGGAAATAAATACACTACCTAGAGTGCAGAACAACCCCAAAAATGACTTCCAGGTATGAAAACACTTAGCAGATGATTGTTAGGCAAGACAGAGATGTCAAATATTGCTATTGCATATAGGATATAAGGCTACTTTATTAGTAAACTGTCCAATTAAGGTTTCTAAGTAGATATGGATTTAAATTTATTCAAGAGTATGAACACAGCTTTTTAAATTAAAAAGAAACCCTTGTGAATGTAATGTATTCTAATGCCTTAGAAAAATATAATTAACCAAAATTGGTAAAACAATATCAACCCTTAAATTAATATGAGAATAGAAATTAGATTGATTTATTCTATTTCACATCCAACAAAATTGATGTATCAGGTCGATAGGAAGATGTCGTCTAAGGCTTATTTGGGACTTATAGTTATGAATATAAGATCCCCTTTTGTTTTTGGTTTTAAATTACAACAACAAGGCAATGCACAGGTGACAGTTCATGGGTCTAGGTATAATAAAATGATCCAAAATCCATTCATAATAGGCAATTAATCTAGGAGTCCTCAAAGTCCCTTAAAAATCCTAGCGTCTAAAAGTTTTTGCTTCCTGGAGGGAAAGAGCCAAGCACCTTTGGAGGGGATTTCCAAAAAAACGTTGAGTAATCCTCTTGAATATACATACAAGAAATAATATCTCGCTTAGCTCTTACAGTAGATATAAGACCTGAAAATAAAGTGTCCCCATCTCCAACTCCAAGAGAGGTCAAAGGAAACATAGCCTATCTCCATTGTGAATATGATAGTTAATCTCGATCTAGAGAATGAGAATCTAGGCTCACTTCTTCTTGCATTCCACTGATTTAAGTGTTGAATGTTGTTATTGACTCATTCCAAATTTTTATTAAAATATAGAATAGATATGCATTCAATAACTATGTAGATCATACATATATAGGCATTAACATCACTATGAAACATCAAAAGATTAAGGACATACAAAATTCTCCTAGCAGTACAGACTACATGACATTAACATTGACGCACATTCAAAAATATATTGGATTTAGAGTTATTGCATAAATTGAATTTCGTTGTCTTTGATCTACTTATCTAGGGTTATATACCTAATTAAGTTGTTAATATTATTAAGGGTTCATGTTATAAACCTAATTAAGCAACATAAATTGTCATGGAGCCAAGAACTTACAGAATTCTCCCAGCAGTCAAGGGCATTAAAATAAATGTCATGGTGCTAAAAACATACGATCCAAAGTAAGAGAATTTCACTAAAACTAAAAATAAACACATATTTGGATCCACTTCTCTCCATCATATATGTCATTAACAAAATTTAACAATGTGTCAACCTATCTATCTATATAATATACTAAATTATAGGTGATTACTATACAAGGTTCAAATTATATACCTAATTAAGCTTCATTAGTTACGAGTGAATAACTTACAAAATTCTCCCTGCGGTCAAGGGCATTAACATTGGCACCATGTCCAGGAAGACATTTGACAGCTGTAAAGTGCAGCCACATCAAGAGAGGACCAACCACTTGTTAAAAATTCAAGATTAATTGGAGATAATTTCTCCACTCACCATATAACTACTTGTTCCACCTCCCTCCTTTTGTCATGCACAACAGTTAACTATCAGTTAGTTAACAAACAATTAGTTAAACTGTTAGAGAAGCAATTTAGTCTCTGTTAGCATGTGAAAGACTAGAGTTAATTTTAGTTAGTTATGCAGTTTATTTTCAGTTATTTTTGCCAAAAAAAATCTATTTATAGATGCCTTGGGCACAACATTGTAAGCAAGGAAAAAATAAGATCAATAAAATCTTTATTTGAAGAAATTGTAGTAGCAATAAGTTTCTATTCTTGTTTTCTTGTTCTTATGTTCTTGTTTTCTCAAGCAAAGTGGTATCAAAGCAAAGGTAATATTGTAGCTAGTCCATAGTGATTTATGTGGACTAATGCAAACTTAATCATTTGGAGGTAGTACTTATTTATAACCTTCATTGATGACTTTACCAGAAAGACATGGATATATTTTCTCAAAAATAAGTCTGGAGCCTTTGGAAAATTTAAAGAATTCAAGGCAATGGTCGAAAAGTAGAGTGGCTGTTACATCAAGGTACTTAGATCAGATAGAGGAGGTGAATATCTATCTAATCAATTTAAAGATTTTTGTAGGTATCATGGCATTAAAAGGCAATTGACTACAAGGTACACACCACAACAGAATGGTGTAGCAGAAAGAAAGAATAGAACAATCATGGAGATGGCTAGAAGCATGTTGAAAGCCAAACACTTGTCAAATGAATATTGGGCAGAAGTAGTAGTATGTGCAATATATATACTCAATAGAAGCCCAACAAAGAGTGTCAGAGATTGAATTCCACAAGAAGTGTTGAGTCGTAAGAAACATAGTGTACATCATTTCAGAATTTTTGGTTGTATTGCATATTCTCTTATACCATCTAAATTGAGAAGAAAACTTGATGATAGAGGTGAGAAATGCATTTTTATTGGCTATAGTGAAGAATCAAAGTCTTATAAGTTGTATAACCCTATTTCAAAGCAAGTGATTATTAGCAGATATGTTGAATTTAAAGAAGAAGAAGCATGGGATGGTAGCACCATCACAATTGGAGCACCAATTCCACAAATTGAAGAACCTGAAGAAATTTTTTTGCAATGAGATCAATCCTCTCCATAAGCAGGAACAAGCACTCCAATAAGAACACCTAGGAGGTATGAACAAGGTGAATCATCTGGTCATGCATGACACCCTACTCCAAATTCACAAGTAAGTGATGAATCAGATCCAACTCTTGCCACTTTAAGATCAAGATTGAAAGGTAAGAAAATAAGAAATTTGAATGAGATTTATAATCAAGAAGAAGAGAAATTATATTTGGTTTCAAATTTTTCTCTTTTCACTCATGATCCTCTGTATTATGAAGAAGCAGTTAATGAGGAACATTGGATAAAAGTAATGGATGAAGAAATGAATGCCATTGAAAGAAATCAAACATGGGATCTAACTAAACTACCTGAACGTAAGGATAGTATAGGTGTCAAATGGGTTTATAAGACTAAATTTGATGTAGATGGAAATGTTGAAAAGCACAAGGCAAGGTTAGTAGCAAAAGGTTTTGCACAAGAACATGGAGTTGACTATAATGAAACATTTGCTCTATTTACTAGATTGGATACTGTTAGAATGGTTTTATCAATAGTTGTTCAAAATAATTGGTATGTATATCAAATAGATGTCAAATCAGCTTTCTTGAATGGTTTTCTAGATGAAGAAGTCTATGTGAAACAACCGCCAGGTTATGAAGTGCAAGGACATGAAGAAAAAGTCTACAGATTGAAGAAGGCTCTTTATGGTCTCAAGCAAGCACCAAGAGCATGGTATAGCAGGTTTGATTCATATACGATAAACAATGGATTCAATAGAAGCAATAGTGAGCCTACTTTGTACACAAAAATCAACAAAGAAGGTCAGATTTTGATTGTGTGTTTGTATGTTGATTATTTAATTTTCACTAAAAATTTTTCTATAGACACATTTAAATCAGTAATGAAGAAATAATTTGAAATGACAGATTTGAGATTAATGAAGTACTTTTTGGGTATAGAAGTTGTACAATGAGATAAAGGAATATTTATTTGTCAAACTAAATATGCAAAGGATGTGTTAAGGAGATTTAAGATGCTAAATTGTAAACCAGCACCTACACCAGTTGCTACAGGGACAAAACTTAGCAAAGAAGACCAAGGGTCTAATGTTGATTCTACAACATTCAAAAGACTAGTTGACAGTTTGATGTATCTTACAGCTACTAGAACAGATATCATGTATGGGGTCAATTTAATCTCAAGATTCATGGAGTCATCAAAAGACTCACATTGGCAAGTTGGAAAAACGATATTGAGATATGTGGCAGGAACAACAGAATATGGAATTTTATATTCCACAACTAACGATTTTAGTTTGATTCATTTTACTGAGAGTGATTTTGTAGGTAGCATTGATGATAGGAAGAGTACTTAGGGACATGCCTTTCTTTTAGGCATAGGTGTGGTCACATCGGCATCCAAAAAGCAACCTATAGTGACACTTTCATCAGTTGAAGCAGAGTATGTAGAAGCCACATCACCCACATGTCAAGCAACTTAGATGAGAAGAATATTGAAAGATTTATTACAAGCATAGAAGGAGTCAACACCAATCTTCTGTGACAACAAATCAACAATTGCATTATCAAAAAATCATGTTTTTCACAAGAGGAGCAAGCACATTGATACAAGATTTCACTTTATCAGAGAGTTAGTAAACAATGGAGAAATCCATCTTGAATTTTGCAGATCTGAAGATCAATTGGCAAATATATTCACAAAGGCATTAGCAAATGAGACCTTTGATTATCTGAGGCAAAATGTAGGCATTGTAAATGCTGATGTTGTTAGTGGTAGAAATTAATGGGGAGTGTTAGAAATTCAAGATTAATTGGAGATAATTTCTCCGCTCACAGTCTAGCTACTTGTTCCACCTCCCTCCTTTTGTCATGCACAACAGTTAACTATCAGTTAGTTAATAAACAGTTAGTTAAACTGTTAGAGAAGCAGTTTAGTCTCAATTAACATGTGAAAGACTAGAGTTAATTTTAGTTAGTTATGTACTTTATTTTCAGTTATTTTTGCTAAGAAAAATCTATTTATACATGCCTTGGGCGCAGCATTGTAAATAAGGAAAAAAGAAGATCAATAAAATATTTATTTGAAGAAATTGCAGTAGCAATCAGTTTATGTCCCTGTTTTCTTGTTCTTATGTTCTTGTTTTCTCCAGCACCATCGTAGTCCCACCCGCTAACCAAGCAGGGATTGTTATCAAGCAACATTACATACATAGCACGCCACTGCCCTTCGTAGCCATAGAATCCTGCCACAGATGATCATTAAAAAAAATTACCGCTGTTTCATGAAACTAAACGGGCAGTTCTGACCAGTTGTGAAATCAAATAATAATTTCATGGAATTCGGTGACCCCGTAAATAACACAAAATATTTTCAGCCAAAAAGCGAAAAATAATATTATATTTTATTAGCTAAAATATAAATCACATCTTTGAAAGTGTATGAAACAACGTTTTGAGACTAACGAGTAAATCCATGATTAATAGTCGATTTATGTTTAACGAACGATATAAATCCCTCCCTCCGGGATATATATATATATATATATATATATATATATATATATATATATATATATATATATATATATATATAGAATTATAATTAATTATTTTTTATGTTAAGATAACATTTAAATAATAATAGTCATTAAATAAATTGTTTGTGGTATTAATGTTCTTTATCAATTGTTAATTCATTATGTCCAGAGGCATAACTTACAGTGGCAGGTATGGAGTGTAATGATGTGTATGATTCATTTTTATTTTGGGTAAGCCAATAAATTAATAAAATAAAAATAAAAATTAACTAACAAAAAAATATATAATTAACTCACAAATTATATGAAAATAAATATATCTATATGAAAAAAATTTAACAAAAATATATAAATATACAGCGAAGGATATAGCAGGAAAAACAGCCAACAAATCTGTCTGAATCCCGAACCATATATATTCTACAATGTAAGCTTATATCCTGCAACATTTTTCCTCTGGTCAAAAATTTCTTCTCCGCCCAATCATCCACCTACAAATTGACCTTACCGCCACTGTTTTTTTCAGCAGAAGTATGAGAAAAAGTGGTTTAATTATTTTATTTGTTCGCTACTTGGAGTATCGTGATTTTAGGTTTTTTTTAAACATGAATCATCCAACTAACTTGTCATAGATTCAGTTTGGATAGCGTTTAGATAAAGCTCATATAATACTAACCACTGACCTGTATTTTTAGTCTTCAAAACATATATATAAAACCCCTTTATTTAGCGTGCACCCTCTCTCTGACCTAAAAAATAAAAATAAAAATAACGTAACATGCAATGCAATATTTGTGTAACTACCTTGTCCATTATTAAGGCCAAAATTCTTGCTAAATAGCTTAAAAAGTTATTAACACAACAAAGTTGCAGGAAAAAAAACAAACTCAACTGTTTTCTCGATCAATGACTTAATCAGCGTCACATAATACTTCTTATTGATAATCATGTAGTGCAGGATTTTGAAGGAACAATTTTTGTTTCCTCTTCCATTGGATAGCGGTGCTCTTTTGCCTTACAAACTAAGGAGGAGATAGACGGGAAAGTTCATGGTCACGTTTAAACTTGCGCTCCTGGAAGGCGCTCATCTGCTACACGCTATTCCTTTCTCTGCACCGACAACTTATTCGCTTCTTCTCCCCCATCTAAAGAGATTAAAAATCTATAAATAAGAAAATGGAAAACATGCGTAAAACCCAATAATACAAAATTTTAAAGAAAAGTTGAAAGATATATATACTCAATTTAATAATCTATATTTGAATACATTTTAAATATATGACTTTTTATAATAATGAAAGAATCATCGAGTATCTACCGTGGAAAAAAAAATAGGACGCACATTATTATCCTACAATTTTTTAAAATATTAAAAAATATTTCCTGCGATATTAGAAAAGATTCGTGCAGCGATTGTTAGAGACTGGAGATAATTTCTCCACTCCTTCTCATGCATGCACATCAGCAGTTCAGTCTTGTTTGCATGCAAAGACTGTAGTTAATTTTAGATTGTAGTTAATTTTGGTTTGCTTTTCTCATTATTGTTTGTTTTCAATTCTATTTAAGAAACCCATGGGCATAGCTTTGTAATTGCAAAAGATCAAGAAGATCAATAAAAATTCTTGTTTTCCAGAATTGTTGTAGCAATCTGTTTTGTCTCTGTATTTTTATTTTCTGTTTTTATTTTCTTTATTTTTCTACTCTGTTTGACCCTTCAAAGTGGTATTAGAGCCTTGGAGAGAAGATCCAGGGAGAAGAAAGGAATAGCAGAGGTCTTGTGCCAAGGAAGATCTAGCTAGGCGAAAGGCTGCAGCAGCAACATAATCGTGCATGTTTAGGTCGCTGAGAAGATTTTTGTTTTGGGATGTGAAGGAGATTTGTTGTGCCCATAGCAAGGACTAACCTATTGTTAAGAATCGTGCTCCCTCTCGAGAGGAGATTGTGAGAGTAAGCAGATCGTGTAGTTCAAACAGATCTGCACACAACGGTAGACGTCAATAAAGAAAACGTAGTCATTAAAGAGACTGCCAAAGCTGGTACAATGTCAAAACCACCCATCCATTATCCAATGCCCTACTCATCAACAAGCTGAAGACATCAAGCCAGAAGTATGTGAACTCTGCTCGTATTTAATGAATCCGCAAACAACGAAAGAGAGTGGGCAGCTGTGAAGGAAGGATATGACAGCAACAGCGGGGACAAATGATTGCAATAACGCCAGCAATCATAAAGAATCTAACCATATTGTTGTTGGATGAGGTAAGAAGCATATTATATAGCCTATCTGAAAAGCTTTGGTGCAAGGAGGATTTAGCCGCTTCAGCGTGAGACATGGCAACAAATAACAGTATTTCTCGGCCTCAAATTCCTATTTTTAATGGTAAGAATTACTATTTTTGGGCAATTAAAATGATAACATTGTTTTGCTCACAAGATGTTTGAGATTTGGCAGAGAATGGTTTTGTAGAACCACAAGATGAGGTTGCTCATCAGGCATTAACTCGAGCACAAAAGGAAGATCTTAAAGAGAACAAAAAAAAGGCTGCAAAAGCTTTATTTCTAATCTAATAGGCATTGGATGAATCTAATTTTTCAGAGTTGCAGCAGCAACGAGATCAGGATCGGCATGGAAAATCTTAGAGACTACCTATAAAGGTAATACAAAGGTAAAAATTGCTAAATTGCAATCTCTTAGGAGAAGCTTTGAAAATTTACAAATGAATGATTTAGATTCAATAGACCATTTTATGGGTCAAGTATTGAATATAGTGAATCAAATTAGATCTAATGGAGAAACTATAACGGATCAGAAGATCATAGAAAAAATACTCAGGAGTTTACCCAGTAAATTTGATACAATAGTCGTAGCTATTGAGGAAACCAAGGATTTGGAATAGTTATGAGTAGATGAATTAATGGGTTCTTTGTTAACACATGAATCCAGAATGAATAAAAATAACAATATTTCTCTTGATAATGTTTTTAAGTCACAGGTATCATTTGGCAGAGGAAGAGGAAGAGGAAGGTCAAGCTTCAGAGGAAGAGGCAGAGGCAAAAATGAAAGGAACAATCCAGATCAAGGTGAAAATAGTAATCAAAACTAAAACAATAGAAGACGTGGAAATAATCACTTCCAACAAAGTTCACATAGGTTTGACAAATCTAACATTCAATGTTATTAACAAAAAAAATATAGACATTATGCAAGTGAATGGAGAAAGAAACAAGGAAATATGGACAAGCAGGATGCTAATTATATAAATGAATCTAGTTCTAATCCTAGAAGCTTATTTCTCACTTGTCATGTTACTCAAGAAAATGCTAGAGATATTTGGTTCTTAGATAGTGGATGCAGTAATCATATGACCGGGAATAAAGAATTCTTTGCTAGTCTTGATGATTCTATAATATTTGAAGTGAAATTAGAAAATGATAACAAAGTGGATGTAATGGGTAAAGGTGTAATAAATGTTTTGCCAAAAAATGGTGAAAGAAGGTTTATACATGATGTTTATTTTGTACCTAGACTAAAGCATAATCTTATGAGTATCGGATAGTTAGTATAAAAAGGTTACAGAGTATCCTTTATGGATAATGTTTGCATAATACTAGACAAGTTTCCAAGTGACAGGTTGATAGGAAAAGTGGAGATGACCAAGAATCAGATGTTCCCTCTTCGAATTCAGTGCATCCAATGAGAAGAGGAAGCCCATTTCAAAACCATGCATCTAGACCAATCATGGTTATGGCACTTAAGGTATGGACATTTACATTTTGTAATTTTTAATTTGTTACAAAAGAAAAATATGGTGAAGGGATTACCACCAATAGAACAGCCAATAAGTTCATGTGAAAGTTGCATTCTGACAAAAGAACATAGAGAGAGCTTTCCAATAGGAGCCTCATATAGAGCAAAGGTAATATTGGAGCTAGTTCATAGTGATTTATCTGGACCAATGCAAATTCCATCATTTGGAGGTAGTATTTATTTTCTAACATTCATTGATGACTTTAACAGAAAGACGTGGATATATTTTCTCAAAAATAAGTCTGAAGCTTTTGGAAGTTTAAACAATTCAAGGATATGGTTGAAAAGTAAAGTGGCCTTTACATCAAGTTACATAGATCAGATAGAGGAGGTGAATATATGTCTAATGAATTTCAAGATTTTTGCAGATATAATGGCACTAAAAGGCAACTGACTACAACGTACACATCACATCAGAATGGTGTAACAGAAAGGTAGAATAGAACAATCATGGAGATGGCTAGAAGCATGTTGAAGGCCAAAAATTTGTCAAATAAATATTGGGCAGAAGCAGTAGCATGTGCAGTATATATTCTGAATAGAAGCCCAAAAAAGAGTGTCAGAGATTGAATTCCACAAGAAGTGTGGAGTCGTAAGAAACATAGTGTACATCATTTCCAAATTTTTGGTTGTATTATATAGTCTCTTATACCATCTAAATTGAGAAGAAAACTTGATGATAGAGGTGAGAAATGCATTTTTATTGGCTATAGTGAAGAATTAAAGGCTTATAAGTTGTATAACCCCATTTCAAAGCAAGTGATTATTAGAATAGATGTTGAATTTAAGGAAGAAGAAGCATGGGATGGTAGCACCATCACAATTAGAGCTCCAATTCCCAAAAATGAAGAAGAATCTAAAGAACAAAATTTGCAAGGTGGTCAATCCTCTCCATAAACAAGAATAAGCACTCCAATAAGAACACCTAGGATCTTTGAACAATGTGAATCATCTGGACATGCATGTCATCCTACTCCAAATTCACAGGTAAGTGATGAATCAGATCCAACTCTTGCCACTTTAAGATCAAGATTTAAAGGTAAGAAAATGAAAAATTTGAATGAGATTTATAATCAAGAAGAAGAGAAATTAGATTTGTGTTCAAATTTTGCTCTTTTCACTCATGATCCTATGTATTATGAAGAAGCAGTTAATGAGGAACATTGGATAAAAGTAATGGATGAACAGATGAATGCCATTTAAAGAAATCAAACATGGGATCTAAATAATCTACCTGAAGGTAAGGATTGCATAGGAGTCAAATGGGTTTATAAGACAAAATTTTATATAGATGGAAATGTTGAAAAGTACAAGGCAAGGTTAGTAGCAAAAGGTTTTGCACAAAAACATGGAATTGACTATAATGAAACATTTGCTCCAGTTGCTACACTTGATACTGTTAGAATGGTTTTAGCAATAGTTGCTTAAAATAATTGGAATGTATATCAAATGGATGTCAAATAAGCTTTGTTGAATGGTTTCCTAGATGAAGAAGTGTATGTGAAACAACCAGTAGGTTATGAAGTGCAAGGACATGAAGAAAAATTCTACAGATTGAAGAAGGCCCTTTATGGTCTCAAGCAAGCACAAGAGCATGGTATAGCAGGATTGATTCATACATGACAAATAATGGATTTATCAAAAGCAATAGTGAGCCTACATTGTACACAAAAATCAATAAAAAATGTTGGATTTTGATTGTGTTTGTATCTTAATGATCTGATTTTCATTGGAAATTTGTCTGTAGACACATTTAAATCAGCAATGAATAAAGAATTTGAAATGACAGATTTGGGATTAATGAAGTACTTTTTGGGCATAGAATTTGTACAATCAGAGAAGGAAATTTTTATTTTTCAAACTAAATATGAAAAGGATGTGTTAAGGAGGTTTCAGATGCTGAATTGTAAACCAACACCTAAATCAATTGCTACAAGAACCAAAATTAGTAAAGAAGACAAAGGGTCTAATGTTGATTATACAACATTCAAAAGACTAGTTAGCAGTTTGATGTATCTTACAGCTACAAGACCAGATATCATGTATGGGGTCAGTTTAATCTCTAGATTCATGGAGTCACTGAAAGACTCACATTGGAAATTTGGAAAGAGGATATTGAGATATGTGGCAGGAACAATAGAATATGCAATTGTTTATTCCACAACTTATGATTTTAGTTTGATTGGTTATAGTGATAGTGATTGTTTTGGTAACATTGATGATAGGAAGAGTACTTCTAGACATGCCTTTCTTTTAGGAATAGGTGTGGTCACATGGGCATCCAAAAAGCAAACTATAGTGACACTTTTATCAGCTAAAGCAGAGTATGTAGTAGCCACATCAGCAGCATGTCAACCAGCTTGGATGAAGAGAATATTGATAGATTTATTACAAGGATAGAAGGAGTCAATACCAATCTTTTGTGACAACAAATCAGAAATTGCATTGTCAAAAAATCATGTTTTTCAGAAGAGGAGCAAGCATAGTGATACAATATTTCATTTTATCAGAGAGTTAGTAAACAATGGAGAAATCCATTTGGAGTTCTACAGATCTAAAGACCAATTGGTAGATATATTCACAAAGGCATTAGCAAAGGATACCTTTGATTATCTAAGACAAAATTTAGGCATTGTAAATGCTGAAGTAGTTATTGGAAGAAATTAAGGGGGAGTGTTAGATACTGGAGATAATTTCTCCACTATTTCTCATGCATGCACAACAGCAGTTTAGTCTTATTTGCATGCAAAGATTGTAGTTAATTTTAGACTATAGTTAATTTTGGTTTGATTTTCTAATTATTTTTTGTTTTCAATTCTATTTAGGAGACACATGTGCGTAGCTTTGTAATTTCAAAAGATCAAGAAGATCTGCAAGATCAAGAAGATCAATAAAAAATCTTGTTTTCCAAAATTGCTATAGCAATCTATTTTGTCTCTCTATTTTTATTTTCTATTTTTATTTTATTTATTTTTTTGCTCTGTTTGACCCTTCAGCAATGAAGAGGCTGGCGTTAATATAACTATAAAGCAATCTTAATTATATGGCTTATTATAATTTAAATTAGTTGGATTTGAACTTTGGTTACCCATATCATCGTTTTATTTTACTTTTGAAAGATATTACTTGGGATATTTTTACGGGTTCTTCATAAATAATTTGTTGTAGATGATGAGAAGTAAATGTGTATATTTTGATTTTTTGGGAGATAGTATTTGAAGATAATGTGTGGATGACTTCTAAAATTCTTTTGAAACTTGTATTCATTCCAAATACTATTAGTTTGTCTGCTTATTATTTTTATTTTCCATTGGATATTAAGTCATTTTTATCTTATTTTGGGTATTGCAATGCACTCACAAAAGGCATTTTTAAAGTATAAACTGAATGCATGTTAAATAATTTTGTTAGTGTCCTTGAAGGTGGGTGTAGAGATTATTATTTAATTGTTTAAATGATAATGTTGAGAATTAGTATGGCTATAAGTTTCAAATCAAATGCAATGAGATGATATAAAAAGTAATATTTCATATAAAACCTTAGGTGCCAAACAAAAAAGGTACTTGATAAAATCATGAGACATTTTTTTCAGACTCATAATGTCACACCACTATGCATTATAATTTAAATAACAATACGAATATAAAAATCACATCTAATTGATGTCATTCATGAAGCTTTTCAAAATGAATAATCAACTATGCAATGTTGTCCACTTCTATTACTTGAACTAACTAGAATTGCAATGTTTAATATTGTTGCGTTTGTAATACACTCAACATGGTGAATGCCAATCGCATACTTTATTGAAATAGAAGAAACATGACTCACAATTTTTCATGAAGAAATGTGGCATATAAATTCATATTGATTGTTGAAATGAGTTTCATTAGGGAAAAAATGTTGTAAAACATAGATGCACAACTTCATCTAACATTTCCAAAAATTTAAACATGAGTTCTGGACCTAGATCAATCGTTTTAGTCGAATAATTGGACCATCTACCTCTTTTGAGTGATAAAGCACTTTACAATAGTAACAAATACAAAAAAAAAAATTATTGGAAGAACTCAAATTGGTTGTTATAAGGTATTTAGACAAGAAAGAGAAAGGGATGACCAAGATAGGTTTCGACAGCTACTCACAAATCTAAAAGATGCAAATCTAACTATTCATGATTGGAAACTATTGATGTCAAGAACAAATAGTGTATTGCATCTAAACATCAGGGAAGATTATGACAATGCTATTCATTTATTTCAAATAAATGATAATGTGAAAAACCATGATAGAATGAAATTGAAATCATTAAAAGAATCAATTACACAGAGCATTACATCTATAATAACTAGTACCAATCCATCAAGAGGTCAGAATGATGAATTGGATGTGGAGTTATTAATTTCTAAGGATGCAAGGCTGATCGATGTAGGAAAAATAAGCCAACCTTCCAGAGGCAATATCTCTGGACACGTAACTCTATTTTTTGCTCTTCCACATGCCAAAATGATCGTATCAAAATGTTTGATTCTACTATAAGTGAAAATATCCACTTCTATTTGATTTTGATATTTTTGGATGCCAAACGTGATCATATGAAGGTCCAAAATTAATGTTTAATGATTTTTTCAAGAATTTATTAATTTTAGAAATTGTATATTTTTAGAATCGGAAGCTAACTTTAATTGAATTTCATTATATAGTCTAATTTTAGTATTTATGTTATTTTGAAAATAAATTTAGAGCCATGCGCACTTACATGTGAAACTTACTATAAGTAGCGTCTGCTAAAAATAGACGGTTTTTTTTATCTTAAATTATTAAAATTTTGAATGTATACTCTAGTTTCTGTGTTTAGGCTTATTTGAGCATGGTTTGGGTTTTAAATTACTTCAAGCAATAAATAAAAATCAATTTTGAGTATTGTTTCAATATCTTGATCTATTGGTAATTTTCTTGTTCTTGTTAGTTTTTAGATTCATTATTTGTTATCTGAGCAAGTTTTAATCTTAGAGGATTAAATAATGGTGAGAGGATGAGGAGGTATGGCATAAATTAACTAGAATATAGAAGAGGTATAGAGGAAATTTCAATAATTAATAGTGGTTATCACCATTCAAAGAAGAAGACAAGGTGGTGTTGAGGAAGACACAGATCATGATGAAGAAGTTTATGAAGAATAAAAACAACAAAAGCAACCAACATTGATGAAAGAGAGGATGGTTCAGGGATTAGAAGGAAGAAGTGAAGGAGTCAAGATTGATGTTCCAAATTATAGAGGTAGTTTAAAACTAAAGGAGTTGATAGATTGGATGAATAGCATGGACAAGTTCTTCAAGTGGAAGACTATGAGAGAAGATAAGAATGTAAATTTTACATGCATAAAATTGAAAGGTTATGAAATTATTTGGTGGGATTACCTGTAGAAAGAGAGATAGAGAAAAGGTGAAAAAAAGATTAATTTCAAGAAAAATATAGAGAAGAAGCTGAGGAAGAATTTTTTCCTATGGATTATGCATAAACCCTATATATACAATTTAAAAATTCAAGGGTATAAGATGATAGTATATAAGATTATAAAAATTAGTTCTATAAGATTTTCATACGAGTAGAACATGATGAAATAGAAGATTAGATGGTAGCAAGGTATGTCAATGGTTTGAAATTTTCTATTCTAGATGAATTAAGCATGTATGGAATACTTAATATGGAGGAGGCTTATCAATTAACTTTAAAGGTAGAAGAAAAATAAAGTAGATATAACTTTAGAAGAACATCTACTAGTCGAAGAAGAGGTATATCACTTTCAATAAAGGGATGAGGTGGGTTTAATACCAATAGAGGTGGTTTTAATGTCAAGAAAGGTGAATCATCACATGGTGCAAAAAGACAAGATGATAATAGGAAAGGGTTTTAATACCAACAAAGAGGAAGAGGATTTAAAATAGGATGAGGTTAAGGTGGTTCTAGATGATGGTTTTCTAATCAATGTAGATCTTATATCTTTTATAGATGTGGAGAAGAAGGGCACAGAGCATTTGAGTGTAAACTATCGAGATCAAGAAAAGAGGCAAGAAGATCACCAAAGAGTAAATCTAGTTGAGGATGAAATAGAAGAGAAAAATACTAAAGTTATACTAGCAAATGTTGGAGAGAATCTCATGATAAGAAGAACCATGATAACTCTAAGGAATGATGAAGTGTAGAATAAAGAAGGTGGTGATGCATGGTTGTGATCAAATATTTTTTGAACAAGATATACTTTGGGTGGAAAGGTATGCAAAGTAATTATAGATTGTAGTAGTTATTAAAATATGGTTTCTAAAGAAATGATAAAGAAACTAAATCTGTAATGTGAAAAGCATCCTAGTCCTTATCGTATTTCATGGTTTAAGAAAGGGAATGAAGTAGATAAAAGGTGATTAATCAAGTTTTCTATAGGACAGAGTTATTATGATGAAATATGGTGTAATGTTATTCTAATAAATGCATTTCGTGTGATATTGGGGAGACTATGGCAATTTGATAAGAAATTAGTTCATGATGCAGCAAAGAACTCATACACTTTTTTGAAAAGGTGGTACAAAGGTATTTTTTTTTTACCTTTTAAAGAGGAAGAGAAGACATAAAACATGCTCTATACTAAATAATTTATCCAAGATATGAAGGTATTAGGTTGTTATTATACACTAGTAGCGAAGAATGAAGAAACAAAAATGGTGCCAATACCAATAAGAGCAACAAGAGTGTTGAAATAATATGTAGATGTCATACTTGATGAGTTACCAGATGGTTTAAAACTGAAAAAAGATATTCATTATCACATTGATTTGATTTCAAGATCATCTCTATCCAATCAAGTAGCTTATAGGATGAATCCAATAGAACATGCATAATTAAATAAATAGGTTACTGAATTGCTAAGGAAGAAAGTGATAAGGGAGAGTATCGAGTTCATGTACAACAATAGAATTGCTAAATCTAAATAAGGATAGAGGATGGAAAAATGTGTATAGTAGAGAAATTAATAAAATTAAAATAAAGTATAAGTTTCATATACCTCATTTAGATGATATGATCGATGTGCTTGCTATAGAAAAATATTTTAGCAAGATTGATCTAAGGAGTGGCTATTATCATATACAAATTTGTGAAGGAGATGAGTGGAAAATTGCAATAAAGACTACAAATAGCTTATATGAGTAGATGGTGATGCCATTTATATTAGCTAATATACCTAGCACATTTATAAAGGTGAAGAACACAATGCTACAAGAATATATTGGTAATTTTATTGTTCTTTATGTTGATAATACTTTGATACTCAGTAAGACTAAATAAGAACACTTACAAAATTTGAGAATGGCAATGGATTTTTTAAGAAAGGAGAAGTTGTATGTACATATGAAGAAGTACAGGTTAATGCAAAATAGTTTGGTATTTTTGTGATATGTAGTTTCAGTAGATGGCGTAAAAATGGATGAATAAAAGATAAATGCAATTGTTGAGTGACCTATTCCAAAAAGCATTACATAGGTAAGAAGTTTCCCTGGTTTAGAAACATTTTACAGAAAGTTTATTTAAAAAATTAGTAGTATTGTAGAACCAATAATAGATTACATGAGAAGGAAGGAATTTTCAAGGGCTAGAGTAGCCACATAATGTTTTGATATTTTGAAGAAGATTACAGAAAGACCAATTTTAGCATTATTGGATTTTATAAAAGTGTTTGATGTTGATTTTGATGCTGCATTTGTGGTAATTAGTGTTGTATTGAGTCTAGAAGGAAAGCTAATAGCACATTTTAGTGAGAAATTGAATGAGGTAAGGATAATGTATTCTACTTATGATGTTGAACTTTATGTAATTGTACAAGCATTAAGACATTAGAGGCATTACCTAGCGCCTAAGGATTTTATCTTATTTACATATCATGAGGATTTAAATTATGTGAAGACACAAAATAGTTTAAATAGTAGGCATGGAAAGTGGGTTTCTTTATTTTCAAGGTATGCTTTTGTGTTGAAACTTAAATCAGGAAAATAAAATTATCTCTCTATCTCTATGTCCTTCATTATTTATTTTCTCACTACTCTATGATAACTCATTTTCTTGTGGAAATTTTATTCAACTAATCCCTTCATCTTTTTATCTTTCGTATATTCACTTTTCAACTTTTACCTTTAGGTCTCACTAGACCTATCTTTATTATCAAGTCTATTTCACACTACTATCAAGTACCTCACCTAGGTCTTTTTTACCCTAGTTTATTGGTAACTTACTAGTCCTTTCCCGTGGAATTTTGAATTTCTCTAAGATCTCCTAGATCTTATCTTTGATATTTCAGTAGCTCTTTCTATTCATGATAGAATAATTTAATGTCATTTTATTAATACATGAAGCATTAAGAAAAATATTCTAAGTGAGATATTATCTCACATAGATTCTATAGGGAGAGAGATATGAAGGGAGTTGAGAGATTCTAGGAATTTTATAAGATAGTAAGTTATTATAAAAACTTACCTATCTTCTAGGTTTATGTTTATAAGATAATATTATATGTAAAATATTAAAATTAATAAAGTCATATTCTTCGAACCCCAATTAATTATGATTTACACTTCAAAAATTTTAGCTCATCACTGCTAGAAATGATTAATTTGTAATAGTGTATCAAAGTAGGTTCCTGGCCTCTTTGAGCATAGTGATTCATCCACTCAATGTTTTTCCACACAAAATTATGGCTACACTATGCATACCATGAGCAAATGCCATCAATGTGTTTATTCAACCTTCTTACATATTACCACTAGTTTATTAGTACAAACCACATGCAACCCCATTGGCCTCACCTTCCACTTGCATCTGACTTTTATTTTCATTATGTCCACCTTCTATTTGAAATTTTCACACCATGTTTTCCACTATTTTGCACACCAAAAATATAAAAAATATCCATGTCTATAATTTTCTATGTTTAATAGTTTTTTGGTTTCTATAGGTCGTAGATCTATCTCCCTTATATAAGGATTTGTATTGGCCATACAAGTAAGATGTATGGTTTTGATATAATATACATTTTTTGAGTCTATATCATAATATAACTTAAATTTGATTTAAATGAGATTTGACACCATTATGTTTGGTTGATCAGGGTCCATAACAAAAAGTTCCATTTTTACTCATTCTTTTCATGGAAAGAGTTATCTTCTATTCACCATATAGCTACATGGAAAACTCACTCAAGTCTCCCTCCGTTCACCTGGACCTACTCACTACATCATTCATCATCGATAAGTGTGTACCCCATATATTTAATATAATTGATCTCAAATTGAGTCCCACTCTCACCTTGGACTCTTCCCTAGACTGCATACATATCTCGTTTGAATGAATTTTTCATCAGCTCCCATTAAGATTCAACACACCTTTTACATAGTTTAGCTTTCTCTCGACATATTTAACATCTTCCTAAGTTATGTTAAGGATTTAGTCTCCACCACCTAGCTTCTCTCATCCTCCATAGTTAATGCCATCATCTTCTATAAACAATTGCATCCTACCACTATCATTTATCTCTAGATGATCAACCTTGGTGGGATCCTTTACTTTTATGTAGAATCCTCTCAAATTGATTTTTTGGGATTCAACCATTTTTTCAGGTTACATTATGTTTTATATAGTTTTTTAACATTTAGGTATTAATCATGTGGTTTTGTTCATTGTAAGTGGTGTTAAATTTTGTCATTTTTTAATTGTTTAAGTTTTAAATTTGTTTAATAATATTTTTATATTGTTCATTTAAATTTCTTTTGTTATGTGATATCTTTTAGATTTTTTTGGTTTAATTTTTTTTAGGTATATATTTTGTTTTTTAAATCACTTTATGGTTTATGATTTATGCTTTATTTTTAAAAATGGTTTTTTAATTAGATTTTTAGGGATTGTAGTCTTTGTCATAGTTATTAAGTTTTTTTTTCTTCTTTAGAGTGTTTTTTTTATATTTATTTATTTTAAAGTGATTGGTTATTTTTTAAAGTGATTTATGTTTAGAGTCAATTCATTGTATTTTTGTTTAAGTGTATGTCACTTGTCATTATCTAAATTCAAGAGTCAAGTTAACTTTTCAAGTTTTCAAATAAGTCTATAAAGGCATTTTATTAATAAATAAAATAAAATAAAAAGGTTCTCAACATTATAATAAAATATCCAAGTAAATGTATTTGGATGAATTATCAGTTGTAGATGACATCCCTAAGTTCACAATGAGGGAGGGAATGATAGATTAATTTAATGTGTACATTTTAATAATATGTGGAGCATTAATAAAATTATTTTAAGTGAGATATTATATCGCATAGATTGTATAGGAAGAGAGATATTAAGGGATTTGAAAGATTTTTGAAGTGTGTAAGATAGTAAGTTGTTAGAAAAACATACCTATCTTATAGGTTTATGGTTTTAGGATAATTTTATATATGTAAAACACTACAATAAATAAATTAATATTATTTTGACCCCAATTAGTTTTGCTTTGCACTTCCTGATTCTTAGATCATCACTGCTGAAATGAATTAATTCCTAACAATTCATTCCATCCTTAATGGCCTTAAGGGATTATCTTTGTCACTTTTCCTCTTACCTTTTAATGTTTCAAAACATATCACTCTACCTCTACATTTGAGATCATTTCCACCTTATAAATTCTTATCACACTCTGTACCTTTCAATAAATCCTTACAAATAATATCATAACTTTTTCTAGGAGCTTTATGTGCTAAATCTCCTTTTCATGAATCCTTCAACACTGCAACCACCTATAACTTGATCAATATAATATTTTTAAAACATGAAGAGTTCAAAATGTAAAATAATTTGATTATATTTCATGAAAATACAAAACATTATGTGTTTTCTAGAGATCTTCTACAAGCCCTATCTTCTTTACCAACCTCACTAGGTTGTAGGGATTGCCACAATCTCTTACCTATTTTCACTTGAGTTTTAAATAATATTATTCCTTATAAATTCTCCACAAAAATACATAACTTCTTAATTTTTAAAATTATAATTTGGAATAGATACAAATAAACTCATACCTTTCACAAACTATTTTATGCCTTACCTTCAATGCATACCTATAATTAATAACCTTTATTCAAATTGGTCCAATAGATTCTAAATATAATTTGAATCATCTAAAAATCTTATTTTACACTTACATCATAATGCATAATCACAATTTTAATAGAAAATCTTCTTACATATCTAGTCTAAGATATTTTACTAGCTCTAATACAAAAATTAATGAATGTATCCACTTGATTGTCACCTATTTAGGATTAATCACATAACATTATCAAATATTTCCAAATACCATAACAAATCTAAATATGATACTCCTATTGATTATTATTTCATCATAGCAATCATTATACTGAATTCAAAATTATTTTATATTTGACCTATTGAATTACCTTCTTAGATGACTTCAAGGTTTCTCAAAATAGTTACATGTATTTTTCTAATGCAATAAAAATCCATACACAATCCAATGATCTTTGAAATAATTATTCTCAAAACTATATCTCTTAAAATATTTACATCAATAAATATCTTATGGAAACAATTCGTTTGCATGCTCACGGAGTAATACATGTTGGTTATCTATTATATAATTCATAAAACACATTGATTATTATCTGTTATAATTCTTGATACAAATACGGATTTTAAAGTGTATCATCTTTCTTTTTGGTCTTAAATATTGATTTTAGTCATTGAACACTTAAAGGTAGACTTGTACATAGTTTCCAATATCTTCATGGACAAAATTCAAGATATAGGTCTTTTCTTCAATTATTTTAGACAAAAAATCATAAATTTTATATTATACATAGTTTGAGTTTTATTATATCTCTCTCAATATGAAATACATTAACCTCTAAGTATACTCGTTGGGATCAAGACATAAATTCACATCTACTATCAAATTTTTAACATTTATATTTTGATAAATTTCAAGATATAGTCATGTTTATTGCGAGGTTTTACTTCTAATTTTTCCACAGTCATAAGAGCTCAAGAGCATCAATGTGATTATCATTATATAATAAAAACTATTAGGACTATGTTTCAATTTTATCAAGGTCTATAATAATTTCCCCTTTTATTACAAACCTCACTTATTATCCATGCATGTATAGTTACCTAAAATAGCTCACTTTAATGGATTATTTCACAACTATAGAATATTATTGAGCTCGAGAGACACACATAGGGAAAATGTTAAATTTTATTTATTTTTATTGAGAGTTCAATGTGATGCCTCCAACATGGAGTGTAATTTCACACCTTACCCTGGAATTATTCATATATATTCATGTATGACTTATGCAAATACTTGATCTCCTTACATAGTCAATTATTGAGCTCTAAAAAACATCAAAATAATTATGGTATTTTATCATACATTTTTTCACACTTTATAGAATTATAATAAATCATATGGACCAATAAAACACCTTATTTTCCTTGATCAAAACATTAGCCTATACATATATACCTCTTATAGCTTTGACCATAGACTTGAATTCCCTTCATATAATCTCAGTCTTAGGTGCATATATGGACTTCCTAATCTCTTCGGTATTCCATTATATACACATGAATAATAGAATGAATTATCAATATAAAAACACTATCCTTTACTGAACAATATGTATATACATACTTGTAATCTTGTAGACTATTATACAAACCTAAAAACTTTTCAAAGACTTCCTTATTCTGCTTTACTCCACATACAAGGTCTTCTTTCTCCACATATATTCTTGTTCATTTTCCTTATTATGCTCTTTACTATGTGGTAATATAGATATCTTCTAATACAACTTTATGTTGGTGTTAATAAAGACCAATACTCTCTCAACTACATTCCTCCTTTACTTATATATAGAAGACTACAACCTACGATAGATTTTTACCTTTTTACATACAAGTAAATAAATTTACCCATCTAAATAGAAATTTATACCATATATCATTTACCTTATAAGGTCCTTTTTTAGGTCCATTCCCTTCATAAGGGCTTACAATCTATCTAAAATATTTAAATGCATGTTTGGAGTGATAATCCAAATTAATAAGTTTACTATAAATGAAGCATTCTAAGGCTCTTTATTGACATTTGAAGACATATTGAAGACTGTTATAGACCCTTCATGTCAAATATTTTTTTATATACAAGTTTACACTAATGTTATTTTGATGCATCTTGCATCAAACTTCCCAGGAGGAAACCTTTTGAGTTTCTGCTCAAAGGAGTTATTATTTTCTTTTTCTCTGCTTCCATTTCATCAGATTATTTGCTCAACTTTGTCTTATACTTTTTTTATTTACTTGAAATTATTTATAATATATGAGATAAAATGGCTCAATATTCTCTTTATCTTCTTTAATGAAGTCCAATATATAGAACTCCATCTCCCCATCTTCCAAATCTTTCACACCTTCATATGCAAAGATCAAAACATAATTAGTTTGAAAATCACGAGGCACTATTACCATTATATGTGCATATTATTTATTTAATAGATTCAATAACTCCATTTACACTCTTTTTATATCATGCTCATCAATTATGAGGCTCAAATATTCTATCTCTATCAAGATTTGATGCCAAATTATTTCATCTTCTTCATTCAATTCTACCATATCTTCATTAATAGATTATTTATTTTCATCTTATGTCATTTGAAACACACTTTATTGTAACATATCATATTCTACAAAAACTTCAATGGGTATTTGGTTCTTACATCCATCATTCATGACCCTATCTAACAATGTTATTGTTTATTCATACAAAGCATCTACTTGAAAATTTACATTTTCTTTATCAAATACAAGGCTAAAATGAAAAATTAGTGTTTTTATCCTTCAAATATTCCTTTAATAAGCCTATAAATAGTCTAAAATTCTCCCTGATATAGTTTTTCCTATAATACAACATCAAATTTATGTAATTTGGCATGCATATTATCAAAATTAGTATGAAAAACAAAACAAGTTTTATCCACTTCATACTTTTCTTGAATCAACTCTGCATCACTAATGAAATCATACTTAATATATTATATTTGATGTTTATATTCAATGAAATATTCTTCTTCTAGATCACAAAACACTATCTCATGATCCAATAGTGTGTTCTCTTCCTTTATCTAGTGCAAGCATATTGTCCATGCTTCTTTTTTGTTGTCATCACTTCGACTTCATCATTTAGGTCCTCAAATTGGGCCCTATCTTTATCTTCTTACCTACATGTACTACTACAAAGAGACCATTATTTTTAAAAACTTGAGGCTTGTTTACCTCTTTCTTTTCTTCCTTAGATGAATTTTCTAGCAATCTCTTTGGTCTTTTTTATTTTCCTCTTTTTTATTATCTATTTGAGAGACCATTTTAATTTCTTCTTGATTATTACAAAGAATACTTATTTATATTCTTAAAAATCTTCCATCATAATTTCCAAGGTCACTCTTATCTTATAAATCTCTCTCTTCATCTTTATGTCTTTCTTCATTTCTTGTTTTCTCAATTCTTTATGACAAGTCATCTTCTTATGGAAAATTTATTCAAATAATACTTTCATAATTTATATTCCTTATATTCTCTCTCTCTCTCTCTCTCTCTCTCTCTCTCTCTCTCTCTCTCTCTCTCTCTCTCTCTCTCTCTCTCTCTCTCTCTCTCTCTCTCTCTCTCTCTCTCTCTCTCTCTCTCTCTCTCTCTCTCTCTCTCTCACATCTTAAGGTCTCACTAGACCTATCTTCCTTATAAAGTCTATTTCACACTACCATCTAGTACCTCACCTAGTTCCTTTTTTCCTTAGTCAGTTGGTAACTTACTAGTCCTCTCCCTTGGATTTTTCAACTTATCTAAGCTCTCCTTCAGATTATTTTTGAGCTTTAAATATCTCTTTCTATTTGTTTAAGGATTTATGGGTTTAAGGGATTCTATTTTCCACTTTTCATCTTAGTTTTTTATGTTTTAAAACCTCCCACTGTACCTCTCTACTTGAGATCACTATCACCTTAAAAAGTTTTATCACAATCTATACTTTTCAACAAATCCTTGCAAATAGTATCATACCTCTTTATAGGATCTTTATATGTTTAATATCTTTTTCTTAAATCCTTCAACACTATAACCACCTATAAATTGATGACTAAAATATTTGAACAATGTCAAGAGTCCAAACTCAAACATAATTTGATTATCTTTCATGCAAATGCAAAACTATAAGCCTTTTTAAGAGAGCTTATACAAGGTCTATCTTCTTTACTAACCTAACTGGGTTGTAGGGATTGCCAAAATATCTTACCTATTTTCACTTTAGGTTTCAATAATCTTCTTGCCTCTCACCTCTCCACAAAAATCTATAACTTCTTAATTATTGAAGTTATAATTTGAAATATATGCAAATAAACTTATACATTAAATAAAACATTTTACACCTTCCATTCACTGCATACCTATAATTAGTAACATTATTAAAAATTGTCCAAGAACTTATACATATCATTTTCATCATCTCAAAATCTTACTTTAAACTTAGAGCATAAAACATAAGCACAATTACAACTGATAATCTCATTACAAATGTGATCTAAGATCTTATACTAGCTTGGATACCAAAATTTATGCTTGTATCCACTAGATTGTCACCTATTCATGATCAATCAAATAATATTATCAAATCTTTCCAAATACCATAACCAATCTAAATTCAATTATCCTATTGCTTAACATTCCATCTTGACAATTATGCTCCTAACTTCAAAATCATTTTAGATTTGACCTTTTCAATTTCATTCTTGTATGAATTTAGGGTTACTCAAAATGGTTACATGTGTTCATCTAATGCATTAAGGATCTATACATAATCTAGTGAAATTTGAAACATTTGTTCTCAAAATTATATCTCTTCCAATATTCACACTGATAAATCTCATATAGAATCAATTGGTCTACATCCTCAATAAATAATCCATGTTTGTCATCTATTATATAAATCAAAAAAGACATTAATGAATATCTATTCTAATTCTTGATATAAATCTAGATTTAAATTTTTAGCATCTTTCTTGTTGGTCTACAAATATGGTTTTTGCTTATTGAACACTTAAGTGTAAACCTATACATAGTTGCCAATATCTAGATTGACATGAGTTATTTTGGTACAAAGAAATTTTTATTAGTCCAAAAATAATTTATAGTATCTTTTACCAAGATTTCAAAAGGTCTTTATGGACAAAATCTAGGATATAGGTCTTTTCTTCACTTATTCTAGACAAAAACTCAAAACTTTTGTACCATACATAGTCTGAGTTTTTATTATATCTTTCTCAATATGAACTAAATCAACCTATAATTATACTCATTGGATTCAAGACACAAAATCATATCTAATGTCAATTTTTTATAATATATCTTTTGATAAATTTTGAGATAGGATCATTTTTATATCTACATTCTAATTCTAATTTTTACATAGTCATTAGAGCCCAAGATCATAAATTTGATTATTATTAAATAATAAAAAATATAAGGACATTATTTAAATTTTATCAACGTCTATAAAAATGTCCCCTTCTATTACAAACTTAACTTCTTATCCATGCATGTATAGTTACATAAAACAACTCACTTTAATGGATTATTACACAACCGTATAATATTCTTGAGCATGAGAGAAAAAAATAGGCAAAATGTTAAATTTTATTTATTTTTATTGATATTTCAAATGTGAGGCTTCCAATGTGATGTTTAATTTTGTTCCTTACCCTAGAATTATTAATAATTATTCATGTATGACTTCTATAACTACTAGAATCTCCTTACATAATTAACTATTGAGCTTCAAAAACATAATAAAATCATTATGGTCTTCTATTATAAATTTATTCTTACCTTATAGGATTATAATAAATTATATGGAAAAATAAAACACCTTATTTTTGTTTATGAAAACATTAATCTATAATTATAGACCTCTTGCAGTATTAACATCAAACTTTAATTCCTTTCATATAATCACACTCTTAGGTACATATGTGGACTTCTTGATCTCTTCGGTACTGCTTCATATACATAGGAAGAATAGAATGAATTATTAACAAAAAACCACTATCTTTTATTGAACAATATTTATATACATACTTATAGTCCTTTACACTATTATACAAACCTAAAAAATCTTCAAAGACTTCCTTATTATACATTACTCACCATACAGAACATTCTTTATCCACCTATATTATTATTCATTTTCATTATTATTGTCTTTAATATGTGGTAAGAGAGTTATCTTCTGACACAACTTTACATTGGTATTAATTAATACTAATATTCTGTCAACTACATTAATCCTTTACTTTTAAGTAGAAGACTACAACCTAAGATAGATTTTTAGATTTTTACATACAAGTAAATGCATTTACCCACGTAAATAAACCTTTATACCATATTTAATTGACCTTACAAAGTTTTTCTTATGGGTCCATGCCCTTCATAAGGGCTTACAATCTATCTAAAATATTCAAATGCATGATTTAGAGGGAAACTCAACTAATTGAATACAAATGAATCCCTCTAAGGCTCTTTATTGACACTCTAATACATCTTCAAGACTCTTAAAGAACCTTCATATCACATTATATTATATTTACAAGTTTACACTAATGTTCTCTTGATGATCTTACATCATTATTTCTCACATGGAAAGGGTACACCTTGTGTTTGAATGCTTTAATAAAATGGTGATTACATGAAATAATGCCATGTAGCATTATATTATAGGCAAATAACATATAGTGGAATGTATATGGTAAGGCTTGTGACTTAGTAAGACTATAAACACTCACTTTTAAGTTGAAATTTATGCTTCCTATCAAACCATCAAATTTTTTGTATGAATTATAAATCCACATGAGAATTCAGTCATATTTTACTCAAAATGATTAGCATTGGATAATACTTATCAAGGTCATAAATAGTTCGTTGTGAGACTTTGATTATTAATTCATATGAGATAAGATGGTCATAGACCATGGTTCATAGATATGGTTATGCAATAAAGACAATTAAATTAATGTATGAATTAAATTTTAAGCATTATATTGAGTAAAGCTAATCAAAATATATGAAAATATAATTAGTGGTTTTATTTTGGAAAGGCAGTCTTAAATGGGTTCACATCTCACAAGTCCAACAATTATAAATTGGTAGTTTTCAAATCAAGGGTAATTTTATGGAATTTCCATCTTAATTTGAAAGGATTAAATATGGATTCAAACATAATATTCATTACTTCAATTAGATATGCACATTTTTGGAATGGTTTGTTAAGCATTATGCCTATTCACTTCACACAGGTCCAACTAAGTCAATTACGTTGATTAATTAAGATAAATAAAGTACTAATATTTTAATTGAGGTTGAAAGTAATACATGAGAGTAATACACACCAATATGAAAACAAAATTAAACTAGTTTACCTTTAGGAAAATGCTTTGGTTAAACAATAAGTGTATAGAATGTAACTATAAAAGTTGAGATATTAATGTATGAATTTGCTCAATATGTGACTACTCTACTAAAATGTTTTCAATTGGAGGAAAAAATGTCTCTAAGTTTTTGAAAATTATTTTTGAAATAATTTAATTATACATTTGACACATCATTAGGTAAACATATTCTCTTATAAGTGATAAATAAACCCTTGGATGGTTTTATGGAAATTTCCCACTTTTTACCTTAAAGAACCATGTGTTAGTTGGATAAATGTATAAAAAGGGACTATATGGGAATAATTTTATTACAATTATGTATGAGTGGTGTTAACCCTTAGTAGGTTTGAAATAATTATTATTACTATGTTGATAGACTTTCCATAAATGGCATGCCCTCATGTTTAATGTTAGATTAAAAGTTGTCTTCGAAACTCCCCTAAAATGGAAAACATGTCATTCCTTATTACATGAATAGAAACAACTTTAGGGTATATCAATTTAGGATGTAAACATGGTATCCTATTGTTGTGTAGGGAGTGATGTCCCAAGTGTCTTGATTAATATTTCTCTTGTTCATTATTTTAGCTTCATATAAATCTATGATGTTCCATTATGATTGCATTTTATTTTATTTTCTTATGGATGATTTAATCATTTGATATTTGGATCTGATTTGGTTATGAATAATATCTTGTATGGTAATGAGATATATATAGGTTGATTAAGTGGGTTGGTTGTGCCCTACCCCACGTAAGTTTGAATCTCATAGTATTTTTACAGGTCATATGTGGCCCTTTCACTTGACTTATTGGTTTTAGTGGTTGGTGGTGGCCATTTGTGTTGGTTTAATGATTCATGGGGACTATCCCCCCTGAGACTACTCCATATCCTATTTTTAGCTCCTATAAAAATAAATTTTGGTATGGGTCTTATCAACCCTAATATCTATAAAAAAAAATATAATATCTTTTGTAGAATTTTTCATATTTGAAAATAATGGTTGGAATGTTATATTTTAATTTATGTGATTCTTCTTCTAATTTTTATTTTCCATCCTTAGTGATTTTTTTGGATCAGTTTAAGAAAAATAAGTTTATATATTTGCATCTTATACTTATGTTACATTTAACATAATTATTACCTACGTATAATAAAATTGTCCACCATGGCATGTGATATGTGGTTAAGCCCCATATTATTGTTTTTTGATGATATTTTCTACCATGGGGTTAAATGTATCAACTATAGATAAGCCTATTTATTATTATGCATGTTCTACAATGCTTGGCACAACCTAGATATCATGTTTTTATGGGTTTTAGGGTACCTAATTTAATTGTGATATTTTCCAACCTTCATTACTATCATTTATTTCGTAATATTCATATTTATATCTATTAACTTAATCAAATTTTATTAGTTATATTATATTCCAATTTGTTATTTCTCATCTTCATTTGTTTTACTTTCTAATTTATCAATATCATTTATGAATGAGGTAAAAATTTATGGTTGATGGAACATTTCCCCATTTAAATATGGGGGATGAAATTATTTTTAGGGAAAGAATAAGATCTCATATTTTAGTAATACCTTAAACTAAATTTGAATGCATGATTTGTGTGGAAACTCTAATTAATGTTGCTATAAATAAATTAAAAAATTATGTGTGATCTCATCGATTGATTAATATTTATGTGATGTGCAAATCAGTCACATATGGTTTCATTTCCTGGTGTGAAAAATAATTATCAAATGTTTGATAAAATAATCAGATTATGAAATATATTTGAATTACATAGATTAACATTATATCTGAGTTGATTTATTGAGTATCTCCATTGTTATTATGTCTTAAGAACTATTTTGACTTATCATGCATTAATAACAACTAATAACAATATCCATGTGTTAGTATGACATAGATCCAAATAAAACAAATTGAGAATGAGTCACTTTATGCTTGAATAATAATATCCCATAAGAAGATAATTAATTTAGTATGGCATATTATTGTTAACATAATTATATTTCTTTCAATATTGTATAAAATAACAATGTTGGGTGATTGCATTACCCATGTTTATGATGTTGATTTTTTTTTTTTATTATTTATTTTTGTGTATAATTTTATATACGTTGTCATCTATATACTTTTATTATTCAATTATAGTTGAGAAATAGTCATCATAAGGGTATATGTCTGCTACTTTTAATCACCCAAAAGTGGTATTTGAGTGCTAATATTGCTACTTGAGACTACATATCACTAATTTATACCAAAACCTATCTTAGAGACTATTATCACACTTATCAAACCTCTGTGAAGGCCACAAACATCCTTAGTCAACCCTAAAGCAGTCTTAGACCCTTTCTACTGATCTTGGCCCTTTGTGCTTAGTGTTTTGCTAGCTCAACACTAGTGTAATAATAAGCACACTAGCACCACATGGTGCTTATGTCCCCAAAATGGAACTAATCTCCTTTACCCTACCTTTTCCAAAACTAATATATTTTCAACACTAAAAAATCATAAGGTTAGCCTAAAGCTATTTTATAACCTTTAAAAGAATCAAAATAATATATATACATGAACTTTATCCCTCTAACCACTATATGGAAATGGTATGTGAAATACATGTTTAAAATTCAAAATAAGTTGAGCAAAATTAAGGTTATTGGTCCCTATTATTCCTTACTTATAAATACTACCATTTACAAAATCCTTAATCTTAGATTATATATATATATTTCCACTCACAAACACATTCAAGGCACTCAAGGCCATTATCATACAAGCATTAACTACACTTTTACTAGTACTTAGGTTGGAAGAACTACATCAAGAATGATCCCTCATGAGAATATTCATATGTATGAAACTCTTCATAGTAGGGTGTTGAGGATGTCTATCCTACCCTATTAACGAACTCACTTTTTAACTCATGCCATAGTTACATGAAGGATTAGGGTTTAAATAATAAATAAATCATTATAGGAAAAATATATGGTTATATAACTCATACACATAGGAACATACCTCATAGATCCAAACACAGGTGCACCCATAAGCTTGAGAAAGCCCTACATAAAAGATACTACTATGAATATCAAGACACTACAATGATTTTTCTAATAATAATTCTACTATCTAATTATAAATTTGTTATCTAGTAGCTTGTCTAACCCTCAAATATAGTTTATGACATTAATACTAGTTTTCATGTTAGTTACCAACACCTGGATAGTCTATATCAATTATTATCTAGCTAAGTTATCACCTGGAATATTTATTATTATTTTTAGAAAAGTTAAAGTGAGTCAATTCTATAACAAACTAGTGGTTGTATTTATTGCATATTATTTCACTAATTTATCTTACTTATCTCTTTAACAAACATAGGATTTACATACACTATGTCCTAAAAGGTTAAAATGTTTTGTGAACCCAACTTAATTCAAACATTACTCAAACCCTAACCCTAGATGCTCTTAGGGTTTGTATCCTTCTTTTTCCTATTTTCATTAGCTGATTTGTTTACTATATGGCATCTCAAGAAGCTATCTTCTTTCTATTAAGAAGAAGTGCTAGGATAGGTGGTAATCATGTTGAAGATATTTAGATTTTTATTATTCTAACTTACAAAATTGATAAGGGACCTATTATAACTCCAATTGTTGATCCTTCACACACTGATTATGTAGATTTCAATGATAATACATCTGAAGATGATAAATATAATAAAGATCAAGATGATACACAAATTAGAAACTAGGAAACTTTTGATCCACATAATAATGAAAACATAATTATTGATAAGAATGAGATATTATAGAGATATAGAGATAGAATTTAGTCACAACACCTTGATCATGCAAAAATTTTATAATCCATAATGGAAATTAAGAAAAAATCAAACCATGGTCAATATTGAACTCCCACAGCTAATAACATTATTACACCTACATTAGGGAAAACTCAGCTAGAACAAATGAGGATTATAATGAAACAATATTTAGTGAAAACTACACCTCTTATGGCTTGTTCCTTCACTCTATATGTACAATCCCTTATGCTTGAGTTTCATACTCTACAAGCTAATTTGTTACATATTGTGAAGGGAGACACTAGCTCATCACATGCCTTAGATTCTAATGTCCTCTTACACACACCTTTGGCACATCTCAAAGTGGAAAATCTTTTGCTATATATTTTTGACACCTAATATTACATTTTATGATGGTAAGGGTGACCATGAGCATCATCTCATCACCTTTCATTTAGCATGTATGGACTAAATGCCGAATTATTAACTTCTTATAAAGTTCTTTCCACATAATTTAAAGGGTTATGCCTTACAATGGTTTTATGATTTACTAAATAAATATATCATAGAATTAAATCCTTTGATATACATGTCCTTATCATATTTCTCCATAAATATAAGTGATAAGATTTAATATGTTCGAGTTGCATGGTTGAAACAAAAGTGAAATGAGCCTATTATAGAATATGTCTTACAATATAAGACTATATTAGCTGAATTAACTAGCCCCAAGGGAGATAAAGAGCTTAAGGACATATTAAAATAGATTATTTTACAAAAATTACATGAATCTATCTTGTTTAAGAAGTTTCCAACATTCATATATTTTTTCCACGTGATAAAAGAAAGAGAAGAAAAGCTTATATGAATTGGTAAATTAAAATATATAATTGGATTAGAATAAAATACTTAGAGTTAAATTAGAAATACATACTAGTTAAGGGAAATTTAAAATAGTATTGATCAACAAGCCAATCTTAATGTAGCTTTAGATCCATCTCATCACTTAGTTTTATAAGTTCCTCCATGCAAAGTATTCACCAACCTTTCATAAATGCCACCAGGGGTTTTACAATAGATCTTGTAATGCAATGTCATATCTCTCACTACCATTAAAGAGGTTTATATGACATGGTCTCTTATAAATAAATATTATTCTAATGAATTATATGAGTGTCATAGGTCACTAGGACATATAACAAACTAATACATTAGCGTAAAACATAAGGTAAAAGATTTTATTGAGGATAACATTATTGATGTGGGCACACCCAAAAAGGAATTAAAATTTAAAAAAATGGGACATAAGGCATTAAATATATTATAAGATATATTTACAAAGCACATAATGAATGATGAAATAAGAATTTCAGGTGTTCACTACACATATCAGGCATATACACCACCATCTTCATATCATACTATGATAGAGGATGTAGAAACATTACAAAATATCATTGGTATGTAACACACTACAATTATATTTGGACCCCTCATCACTTTCTTATAGTAGGAGAGTCTTCATGATGATACATAATTATATGCACTCTTTGTAAGAGCCTACATAGTTCATCATCTTAACCAAATTATTATGGTTGATAATGAGTCAAGAATTTACATGTGTAATATGACAGTTATACAATATTTGGGGTATTTAGAGTAGGATATATCCATTATAGAAATGGTGATATGTGGTTTTAGATTTCATGTTCAGAGCTCCATTAGGTAAATTTTGCTTCCACTATAGGTGGGACTAGCACATGTGGCCACTTGGTTCTTAGTAATACCTAATGTATGCATGTTTCATAAGTTTTTGGGTAGGCCATGAGTAAATAATATACTATCCATTCCTTACATAGTGCACTTATGCCTAAAATATATACATGAAAATTCGATGGTCACAATTAAGGGTCATCCATATGAGTATCTTTTACGAATTCCATAGACATTTAAAACACACTTACCAATTATAGCATAGTTTTCAGTTACATCTTAGATCATAGCTCCTATTAATAAACCATAAAATTAAGTATATCCATGAGTGTAAGATAGGATCACTCTTATAGTATTTACACATATGCATACTTTCCCACACATATAATTATTAGAGAGACCTATTTGTCATGGATATGTTACATATTTCAGAGGGCCTCCCTATACTCACTTTTTGCCATGATTAGTATTATTTAGTTCTCGAGGTTCTCAGGATAGGGAACCTATGCCACCTACAACTTATTCTACCAAATGGGTTTCTAAGATGCCTATAGTTCACATGATACCATATTAAGTGTCATATATTCCTAGCATCGCTACATAGGTAGATACATATATTGATCACTCAATGAAAAAATTAATGGGACCACTATTACCCTTTCACGCAACATGCATAATCACATTTGCATTATTAGACATATGCCAGGGTTATAGTGAGTCTTCCATGAGATTCATTGGATAGTATTTTTAATTCCTTATTTTACATACTTTCCCTATATCTTTCTGCTTGTACATATTTCAATTTCATTTTTATTGTACATAGGTTATATCCAAAAAAACATTCAAATATTACTCTAAAATCAAAAAATTATAGATTGTATGAATTTATGTGTTTACACTATACTTTCAAAATAATACATATCATAGATACATTATTATAGTGAATTTTATCATTTATATATGGTTCACTTTTTCTTATTGAGTGTTTATATATTGTTATAAGACTCAGGTCTACTACATTGATCTAGACTTTTTATTATCTACTCACTAGGGTACTATACACTGATACATGGGTCTTCATTTGACACATTTTCCCACTTGGGGGAATCCTATACATAGTTTAAATTAACATGTTATATCTTTCTATACTGGACATCCTAGAATTAACATTGTTATATATTGATATTGATCACACTACTCTTACTCAAAATTTTCACTGGCTAGTACTTCTTTATACTCAACATATGTACATCCTTGATCTCACACAAATGTATATTACATATTTATGCATACTTTATTTTATATATTTCCTAGTTTTGACTTGATTGTATCTCTTTTATTCTTCTATTCAAGGGAATTTGAATATTCCAATATTCTTTGGCTCAATGCCACTTTTAGTTCATATCATGTATGATTTGGCCCATTTGCCTATGTCCTTGTATGTGCCTTTCCTGATTGTGTATGTGGACATTTTAACATGTCCTTGTATGTGGCTATAAGCTAAATTTCTTATTGCTTGTATATGTAAAAATATGAACATGTCCTAGTATGCCTTGTTTTTCATAGATTTAGTGACATGTACCCATGTCTCTTATATTATGGCCCCTTGGCCTAATTTTTATGCCTCATATATTTTATATGTATACTTTCTTGCATATATCATGGATATGGATCTTGTATTTACTTCTTACACAAACCAATTTTTGATTCCATGAGGGACATCATTCATCTAACCTTCTTACTTGGGTGCTATGATGGACATCATGCCCCATCTACCTAGGTAGTTACTCATTTTTACTTATAACTATTTTTTATAAGATAAGTAGGAAAAGAGGGTCATGGAAACTTAAAAAATTTGACCCATAGGCAAAAAAAACCTCGAAATAGGTAGAATAACCATACCAGCAACACATTAACAACACAAAAACATGAATAACACATATACAACACAAGAGAAAAAACCCTGAAGACCAGGCAAACACACATAACCAAAAAAAACTATGGATTATTAGTACTCCCATACTTAGCTAGGAACTCAATAATTTCCATGTAGTCCCAAATACTACTCACACCCACATCCCTTAATTTCTTATCAAAGTCCTTAACTACAACGAACATGGCACCCACATGGTGAAGAGACTTGACAATAAATTCAACCATCACTTTCCATTTGTTATGCATTCTAACATTGATTGTCATAATTCCCTCCATTGTCTTGATACACAATGAATAACTATCTTTCTTTTCTTGGCCATAGGCCTCACCAACTTCTTTCCCAAGCTCATCTAAGTAGGATTCATTCATTTCATAGAAATGGCTAGTTCCCTCAACTTCTTTCTCTAACTTAGTAGGGGTCTTGTCTTCCCCAGCCTCTAAAGTGTCTTTAAACAAATTAGAATCATCAAAAATGACAATGCTTTCAGGGTTAAGGGATGGGAATCTAGCAGTAAGATTGGACCTACGAATGCTAATACTACACACAACCTTATTTTCAACCAGCTTATGACCCAATTCAATAACTTTCCTATCCTCCTCATCTCCCCTAGAATCCTCTCTTATATATTTAGCATTTTTATATTTATGATGACCTACTTCCACGGTATCTTTTTGGCAACTTTTAATATCTCTCTTCTTAGACCTCTCATTGGGTGTCATAATTGTTGTTATATATATCTTGATAGCCTTATAAAATCAAGACATAATGTACATATTGCATTATATACTTACGCTCACATTATATTACATTCTCATTTTATGTATGCACACTATATTAGATTATTATGAATATAAAATATATGCTTTGGCTAAGACATATTATATATATATTTTTCTTTTGAGGATAGTTATTTCATATGTTTAAACTCCCCTTAAAATAGGAGTCATTCACAGGGTTTGTCACTAAGATTAGATTCCTATATGCACAAAAATACACTTTTTTATCATATACACTCAGTTACAAAAAATTAAACATAGGTAAACATAGAGGGAAAATAATGACCCATAAAGTAGTATATTTTCACATAAATTAGTCCAAAAGGATACTAATGTGTCAATTGAGACACTAGTGCTACATTATCAAAAATATTGCTACTACCGATGACATGGTGCTACTATGTAGGAGTATTACTTGTAGAAAACCACAAATTGACTAGAAATATAAATTAGGTATAGTACAGGTTTATACAAATTGAATTACAAATATGTTAATTATACTTAATTTTTCTTAGATTCATACTAGTTCAACTCATATTTATATTAGTTTACGTAAGTTGTGGGCCTCATGCATGGCATAACCATTCCCATATTTACTTTAGATATGTAGATATAGTTTATTACAACTTAGTCTAGAATCCATATACTTAGATATTAGATATGTGGGCATATGCATAGTACATTATTTCCATATGATCACTTACATAATAGTTTATTAGATAGAAGAACAAATTTCATTGCATTATCTATGTTATATATATTTGACGTCATATTCCATGTTAAACACTAGTTTCATGCATTACTCCCACTATAGTGGTTGGCATTCTCAAGTGGCCTGAAGTTACCTAATGTTATTAAGTGGATACATAACTTACATACATTGTTAGATATACCTAGGTGGACATTTATAGTACTTTAAATATTTTTGTTTCATATGCATTTAGTATACATTGGTGGGAAATGATGAAGTCATAGCCTACTTGATTTCTTTAGCCACCTATATGAGATGCTTGGACACACTATAAGTTCAATCAAATCTATTTAGAGTTCATGACCCACCAAAAATTGGTGGGCAATGATGGAGTCAAAATTAGATTGACTTATTGAGCAACCCACACATGAGGATTGAGCAAGATATTAGCCTAGTCCAACAAATTCACTAATTGATCACAATATACACACACACATAGGGTGTCACTTGGTTCATGCATTACTTTTCATGCCTGGTGAGGTGTATTCATTCCTTTCCTCTTTCCTATCTCTTTACTCAATTTTACTCAATTTTTATTGTTTACTCAATTTAGTATTTTAATTTTGATATCTCTCAGGTAAAGACTGATTTGTAAATGTATGTTTCACTTAAAAGATAAAAATTAGATCATGATTCACATACATAGACCCAAATTCACATACACAAACCTATATTCATGTGTTTCACTTCCTAGATAAGTCTAATTATGCTTATATTTCATTTAACCTAATCATTTCACTTTAATGCATTTATAAAATAAGGAGGGGGATTTAATCAGCCAAAAGTGGTATTTAAGTGATAAGAGTGTTACTTGAGACTAATTATTCCTAACTCAGCCTTAGACATATCATATAGCCTATTTTAACACTTATCCATCCTTTGTGTAGGACACATGAGTCCCTAGTCAGTTCCAAAGAAGTCCCACAGCCTCATTTTTCAATCGTAGCCCTTTGTGGCTAGTGTTCTTATCTATGGAGAGTATTTCCATAAAAAAGGACACTATCACCCCATGGCACTAATGTCCCAATACTGGAACTAATGTGCATTGGCCTATCTTTTCCCAAACATATATCTTTTCAAAACTAGAATTTCCTATGTTTAGGTTAGACCTCTTTTATCACCCACACAAGGATCAAAACAATATATATACATGAATTTTATCCCTCTAAAAATTATATGAAAATAATATGAAAAATAAACATTCAAAATCAAAATAATTTGATCACAAATAAGGTTATCAATCCCTATTCTACCCTACTTCTATATACTACCATATATAATAGCCCTTAGCTTAGATTATCCATATTTCTAGTCTCAAACACATTCAAGGCACTGAAGGCCACTATCACACTACCATAACTTGTAATCACTTACGTGGGGATAAATAAATCAATCTTCATCATTCCTTATAGTGTTACCTATGTAGGTGACTCTCTTCATAGTGGGGTGTTGAGGATGTCCAGACTACCCTATTAACAACCACACTTTTTAGATAATGCCCTATTTATATGAAGGATTAATTTTTTTCACAATAAATTAGTCACTAGAGTGAAAATATAGTGTTCCAAAACTCATGCATGTAAGAATATACCTCAAATATCTAGACATAGGTGCACCGAGAAGATTGGGATAGTCCTGCACAAAGGACACTACCATTAATATCAAGACACTACCACTATTTCCAATAACAGTGCTATTTTCCAATTGTGTCCTTACTATGTAGTAGGGTTTTGAATACTTGGATTTAGTTTACAACACTCAAGACAAATTCCATCTTAGTTTATATAACCCATATCAGTTGTGTCAATTATTTTTCAACTAAGTTATTAATTACATTATTTATTACTATTTTTATAAAATTCAAAGCAAGTCAAATCTATAATAAATTAGTAGCTATATTTATTGCATATTATTTCCCTGATTTAGTCTACTCAGCTCTTTAATAAAAAAAATATGTATATACACTAAGTCCTGAAAGGTTACAAAAATTCTCTTGAATGTATCAAAGATTATCTATTTGTGTATTTAATTTGGATGATTTGATTTGACATCAATTTATTATGCTTACTATTTTTATAGTTGTTTCTTCCAAAAATTATTGATCTCAGTAATGGATATGTTAGTGCTTTTATGAAATCATGTGTACCAAAATTATAGGGAAATGAGTAGTTATAGAGTATTATTTATTGGTTCAATCTTTCAAAAAAATCCTTATGAAACTATTATAATGATTAATTAAATCTACCCCATCCATATTTGTTCTCTATGATTTTTATGTGATGCAATTGTAGATAATTTTCTTGTGTTTACTTCGTTATGAAATTTCCCATATATGTGATTGATGTTTGATTTGTATGAATTAGTAATTATAATTATGATCTTTATATTAGATATTTGTAATTTCAAATGTATGATGGATTTTTTGTAAATTTATGTTCCTTATTACGTACTAATTTTATATGTGAAGGAGAGAAGATGATTATATTTGATGCACTTATAATTATATGATTCCTACTTTTTATATGTATAATTTTCCTCCTTGTGTAATTCTTTAATGAAATATTGGGAAGTAAAATATTTTCTTGAAAGTTGGATATGAATACCTAGTTTAACATTCACATTATATTCCTTGTGTACACCTCAATGTGTGAGGGAGATTGATGATCTTCCTCAGGTGCACCAAATCTAAGATATTTCCAACAATATATTGATAGAGGGGGATAAGTCTTAAACCTAGTGTAATTATTAAGATAATATTTCATGATTTGGCAAGAGAGATCATTATGTCTCAATATATATGTCAAAAAAAGCTAAAGATAGTTAGTTTCACGTGATGATCAATTATGTGTTACCTAATTGAAAAAGTGTACAATTCAATATTTGAATTTATAATCATGTTTTATTTTTCAATCTAGTTTTTTTTATGTTACACAAGTTCAAACATTTCATCTAGGTTTTTGAAGATATTGCCAATCATATTTCAATGTGTTGTATTACAAACAACGTAATCCTTTTTAGTAACTCATGTACATGAGTTGCAAATTAATCTTATATTGTTTGTGTTCCATTTTTAATATATTTTATAAATTTATGTGATTTTTTTTATAATGCTAGCATGTGTGAATGTTGTTTATTACTTTTTTTTATTAGTATTAACACATGAATTTGATCTTATATTGATTATATCATGTTGGGTTATCACAAATATTAATATATGTAGGCATGGTAATACTTATTATGACAAAAAAACTTTGGAAAGGAATTTTATTGAAGGGAAGAAGTATGTAACACCTTGCCTAGCCTTTCATTCGATTAGGCACATGGTTAATTATTAGTCAGGGATGGACCCATTGATATAGTATTTATTCATCATTTTTATCATTATTTACCATGTATTTACTCTCCTTATACTATATTATATCATGTCAAAAGATATATTTTTTATATTTATATTGAGTAATCAATTTATTTATTTTATTTTATTTGTATCTCTTCATTCCATATAGGTACCATGACGAGCTTTATGCATGTGCAGGATATATTTGTTTCCAAATGGGTACTGATTTTATATACAAACTATGATATGAGTTGTTTGGATTTAAAAATTTTACATTATAATGTCATCTAATTTGATGCAATAATTGAGAGGGATCTTAATTGAGGAAATCTATATTAAGCATAGATATCGTAAATAGGTTGTAAATAAGTTTAACTTTGGGTGAAATAAAATATATGCAATAATTAAATCCTACGTTCATATTACTAATTAGTGAGTTACATATGCATAAGAGGACTCTAAGTTTTATGAATATTGTTATGCATGTGTGTATAGAAAGGTAATATTTCATGAATAAAATCCAAGGGCTTCGTACCTAGCCAAGGGAAATATAATTATAATGTGTAAAATAATTTTTATAATATTCTTTATGGCATCCATAACAAATATTGAATCAAATAATAATTTAAAATAAATGTCACAATAGAAGAATTTGTGGTTGTAAATGTTAATATAGAAATGGGATACAAATACTCTAACCAAGGTAGAAGAAAGAAACATTATATGAATAAAATAACCAAAATTAGCATAGTTTTACAAAAACAAAAGTAAATCTAGACAAGATAAAAAACAACCACAAGTAGACATAAATATACGTATCTTATAAATGGAATGGAGGTTGATACATGAATCGACAGGATACCCTATATCCTACATTTATGAAAATATTAATAGATTAAATTACATCTATAATTAATTTTTAACTTAGATAATATCATAAAATGGGATCTTACATTAATTGTAATTAGCTCAAATTGATTAAACTAGTAAATAATCAGGGGACTCTCTAGTGAATGAAAAAATTGAAATGTTGAGAACCCTTTTAAGAATCCATAAGATTCTGAAGAGGGAAAATCAAATAAATTAAAATAAATTTATTTAATATATGGCAAGCTATCCATTGTGAGAGCTTCATATCAACCTTAGGTATCACAATATATAGATGATCAGATAAATCTAATCCATTTAGTTTATGGCATAGACATTACTATGGAAAAAATAAGGTTTGGACAAATATATTTGACTAAATAAGAAATTTTTTTATCAATATTAAAATAAATTGAATGTTATCCAAATTGAGTTACCTCAGATTAATGCATACTTAGTTCTATGGAAAAGGGAAAGCTTAGCCATGTATATCATTCAGTTGATGGAAAACATTGGAGAATTAATGAATGATTTTGTGTTCAACCAAACTAAGATAATTTAATGGATAATGTTACATATGTAGAGAATAGAGAAATAAAATGGATTCCTTAATTTCAACCTATTAAATATATTCAAATTCCTTGAATGTGTCCTATTAGATCGCAACACCAAATCATATCAATAATAATATGATTTTGTGAACAAGACAAAGTATGATGGTATTAAAAAAATTAGATATATAGGTGAATTAATTCTAACTTAATTACACTTTCCATTTCACTTGAGATTATAAAATATTGATAGTAAAGTTGAGTATTGATTTTAGATATTAATAGAGCTTACTATGTAATGATATTCATTGTTACTTGAAAAATATAAATATCTTATTATGGAATTATTTAACTTCATATTTTTATATTAAAGGAATAAATAATTTTTAATTTATCTTAGAAATGATAAAATTAACTAGACATAGACATATATGTTTTATATACTCAAAAAATAAATTTTACACTATAGTCCCAATACTGAACATTTGGGGTTGTTTTTGCATATCTACTCACTAGATTATATATACTTCATAAATTATAATATTCATGAAACCTAATCTATATAATATTTAGGGATAATATTAGAATAATATAATAGTAATACTATTATAATCCATCTCACATTGCTTTGTTTTGAATTCTTATCCTTGAGAAAAAGGATTTGAGACTGCCCAACAAAATTTACTTGCATAAATGAACTTAGGTTTAATTATAGAACTTCAGTTGAGGAATACCATAGGGAATTATTATGTTGATAGACTTGTGTGTGTTAATTTTCAGTTACACTATAATTAATTAATATATCCATATCAAAATAGCAATGGAAGATAATTATAATGAATGATTTCATATCGAAACACATTAACATAAATCTCATGTTGAATAGAATTTAATTTTTTATTATGAATGAAAGTAAAGGGTCATTTTTTACTTGTCACATGTATATTTATGTATTTTTTTGACACTTATGTATTGTAAGAGGATAAAACCATAACTAAGTTTAGAATAGCCTTTATAATTGATATAGTAAATAGATCATTTTAGAAAGAATTCAAAAACAATGATGATGATACAAGCTAATAGTCCTGTTATAGTAAGATAATGATAACTCATCTTATTATTTATTGATATGTTTTATTAATATTCCATACCTATGAAATAAGGAATGGTTGATGAATGAACAATTTCATTTTGCTGTAATTAGAAGATGATATGGCAAGGAACATTGATAATTTGTGTCTCTTTATGAATTAGAGAAATGGCTAATATTAAGGCATCAAATTCTATCCATGAATTATAACAAGATTAATTTTACATAGATATAAAAGTAACCTTAATTTGGAAATAAATAAATAAAATAAATATGACCAAGATATATATGTACATGTGGTATTAAAATCTTCTACCTTTGACTAATCATAATTTTAAGATTTAGTATATATTATTTAGTTTATGACGATTAAATGACCCCTTACTAATTTTTGAGACAAGTATTGCATTTTATAAACAAAATTACATTTGGTCCAAATAATACGTCATTGTGAATTTATTTTTTAAATTCCATTTGTCTAAAAATCCTAGAATTTTTAGTCTCATGCTGAGATTTTATAATGTCTATAGTTATGTATACCTAAGGAATTAGTCACACACTTTCATGTTTGGTGATAGGTGTTTCTACACATATTATTCACCTCATATTCAAATTTAATTTATTTTCTTTAAATTTAGTTACATGTGTTAATGCTCAATCACATGGCATAAAAATTGTATTTGTTTACCTTTTATTTGTGTTTATTAGTATTTGGTGTGCCTTCATTTAGTTGTTTAATTTTTGAAATGTTTGAATTGTCACATAAATATTCTACCATTTATCCATCTGATAATTTTATTATTTTCACATCTATCTCAATATATCCATGCATTATTGTCTCATCATGACATAACTTTACAAATTTTCACAAATTTGTATCAATAATGAACTCAAATTGGCACCTCTATACCATGTGTCATTATTTTGTATACTCATAAGTCATAATTTAATGCATTATACTACTTGAGGCCTACGTGGTTGACATAATCAAAGTTTTCGACATGTATATTGTACATTTAGTTGTAGTTTTGTGGGATTTATCAAAGGTATTTTCATTGATTAGAATGAAAGCATATGAGGTAGTCTCATGTCATCACATGGATTGACCTCACCTCTTTTCTTAGTTTACATAACATTCCCACTACTAAACCAAATATTTAATTTATGGCACGATAAAATGTAAATGACACTTTCTTTAATCTCTTTTCTATTTTAAGCTTGATATACAATGGGAAGACAACATGTTTCTCATGGTGTTTACTAAAGTGTAAAGTATTTATCTTGTGTTTTAGTAATTAAAAAGGTAATTATTATGTGAAATTTTCCATGTAAAATTAGATGTTAAGTAAAGGGGGCATGATGTGACAAAACTATCAAACACCATTACTTAATTATCTCTTGATTTCTTGATTAAATTTATGGTTGGTCTATCTAGAAAATCAAAATAATTCATAAATCAATTATAAATATACATGCATGCTTCTTATAACTTAGTCATAATTATTGGCCTTGTATGATTGTGATCGAGGTCAATAATCTTCTATGATCAGACTTCAAACCTTGGTCATATGAGAAAAAAATGGTTTGACACCATAAAGTACTATGATGGTCACACAATGACCATAAGAACATTTATGTATGAATAAAATCTAAATAATTAGATGGAACTAAGGATATTGATTTATATGAAAATAAAATAGTTTCTCTATTGGAGATTAATATTTGTTTAGGTTCACTTTCTTTATCCTAAGTAAATAATTTTATTTCTAGTTTTTCATATAATGTGATTCTTAAATTCACATATTATGTATTAATGAGGTGTCACACATATTTTTGAAATAACCCAAAATGTTTTTCAGGAATTACTACCTTTAAGAGTATGAAACAACACTTTGTGCAAGCCCTAAACATAATTTGAAGAAGTGAGACAATATTTTAATGGATTTCACACTAGGGTGATCACAAAAAGCACTCTATCAATTAGTAGTAGACACTTAAATAGGATTAATTCAACATTAAAGAGTTATATATGTGAGTGCATATTTGCTAAGGAATATATTGTTTGGGGCATATGGGCATGCATGAGCACAACAATAGACTTTGAACTCTATACAAGTACTGATATCTCCCACCAATAGGACCACTTAATGGTCAGTTAAACCTACTTAAATATATTATATTATAATAGAATCCAATTTAATGTTAAAGATAATAAATAATACTTAATGTACCTATAACCACTAGATATGTAACCATAAAATTACTAGAGCAAACAACCGTAACATTTGACTCAATGTTAAACCTGATCATGATATGTGGGTAGAAACAAAAGATTATTCAAGATAAAATATATATCAACCCTTGTGTCCTTGAATAATTAGATAAGAAAGACATCCTAAGGGTTAGCCCTCATTTGCATCCAAATAGATTAGAACTCAATAAAAACTTACCAACTGAAATGAGGTACAAAAATAATTTCCAATGGGATCAATGGTAGATCAAGAAACTCAATAGTGCTAGTTGTTGATATTTCATAAATTGAAACTTGAAATTTTGGTCATGACACCATGAACCTCTTCCAAGGAGTTCAAGAATGCTTAGTTTCTGGATAATAACAATACCACAAGCTAAGATAGAGAATTTTGATAACAAGGGTGTATGATTGGTATTTTTTCCATTATCAAAATTATTCTGACTACACTAGTAGTCCCATATGATTCATATATTAACAATCAAAGAAGTAAACATTTATTATTTTGCTCATTGCATATTGAAATTCATACTCACACTACCCAAGTGGAACATGATTAAATCAATGCCTTCATTAATAGGGAGAGTATTCATTGACAACACATTACATCAGCCTTATCTAAGATTCAAAACATGAACAATTATAACATTTCCTTGCCATCAAATTACACAATACTATAGCACAATTTGGTTGTAATATATTCATTTTCATCACTTAAAAGATTTATTTGGAATAGTAAATACTCATATGAAATCAATTCTCAACACTTAATTATTTAGCAATAATTTTGCACAAATTAGTTCATTGTATTTAAAGAGATTAACCCCAAGCACCATGATGTATAGGCATCATATGCCAAAAACATATTGAAAACATACCATAGGCTCACTAATTAGAGTAAATATTAGATTATTCAAAACATTCATTAAAATTACTACTACATAATCAACATAATTCTATCAATACATAACTTATTCATTTAAATACATCATGTAATATCAATTCTCACAAAAATTAATACATAATCATTAGAAAAGGTTGCCATCTATCAAATGTGCATGACCAATATAAGGAGGACATAATATATAGAAGCAATGCATATTGATAATCATTAATAATATTTAAAACCAACTAGGTAATCATCCGTAGATTAATAAACATGTAGGAAACTTTACCATCTCTAACAAGGTACAATTAACACAATATTTCATGATTTTATCAAATCTTTGCTAGCATCAGATTTATCCACTTGCAATAGAGAGGTTTGGAGATGAAATATTTTTTGTTTTTAATTCAATTCAAGTCTAATTAAAAATTTATTCCCATTTCTAAACTCTCACCAAGGTATTTATTTACCATATATTTTGAGAGCCCAAACAAGTTACAAATATCATATATATGAACAATAACTTAATGTAGTTCTAATAAACTTACAACTTCATTAAGGCAAGGTAAGATATCTATCATAATAAGTAGATCACCACTATTCCATTTCATTTCTTGAAGTAAGTGAAATGGCTATCAATGAAAATTAGGAGTGAAACATATACATCTTATGGCTCACATCCATAAGAATATATATTTTCAAATGATCAAGAATGAAAACTTCATGGTTGTATATAACTTCTCAACATACACTAGTATACATGGTATACATAAGTTGGCTATAGGCATTAGTTTAACTAACTATTTCAAGAAAGCCTTTAGCATTTATAAAAAATAGTTTTCCAATAATAAACAACATATAAATATAATCACAAATCCTCATGGAGATTACCAATATTTCATCATAATAATGAAAGTAATAATACTATATTTGGAACTTGAATAAGAATAAAATTTCACCAAGTAACACACTTTTTTCAAACCCAACTCAACCTACTTAGTATTCCATATTATTAATCAATAATCAAAAGTCATGGAAGTAAGATTATTTATATCCATGTTTAGCAAGCCTCTTTCATGATTTTAATACACATTAAGAAGATTATTTAATTAATACCAACTTCTCATACTATTGAAGAAAAAAAAATCATCAATGTAACCAACAAAACTTAACTACTTCAATAACTTGATAAAAATATCAATTCCACCTTATGACCAATTTACATCCTCATTTAACATTATTATTTATTAAATCATTAGTTAACAAAAAATAGTAACAAGCTTATAATTTCACCATTATTTCCAAAATGTATCTATGAGAGTGTAAATGCTACAACCATGCAATAGGAAAGAAGAATCATAATTACATAAGGTGGAAAAATTACATATTAAATAGATAATTGATACACGTTTTGAGATGCCACCTTGTATTATGATATGCATGTCCATGCATGTGAAGGACATAAAAATGATAAAATAATATTGTTACTAAACTGTAATCCATGATACAAGATTGATGGCATAATCATGAGAACTAATTACATCAATGAATCTATTGTGATCATATATAAACATTAAAAAGTATACAATACACTAAACACGCTAGAATAATCAATCATAAGAATAAAAATATAAATCAACAAGAGATGAGTACTCAATACATGAGAATCCAAAGCCTGAAGATCCAAACTGATGATCCATTACATCGGTGGCCTTAACCACCCCAACCATTAGCTAGATGGTAGAATTAGGCATCTTGGTTTTATGGATAAATTATTATAATCTAAGTGACACAAGCCATGGTCCATATCATAAAATTTAGGAACTCAATAAAGTAACTCAAAATCAAATTACAATAACAATAGGTTCAACACACTAAGCAGCACCAACAAGAGATAATAGCCTTTCAAAAATAAAGTTTCAAATGAAACCAGGAATGAAACATCTATGAAAGGAATCATAAGAGTTCTATTGAGCCATTTATTATTATCTTTGAACTTAGGAAAGTAGATTTAGTGATAAATCTATGTTTGTGAATTTTGAGCCTCAATGCTTGAAATGTCAAGCTTTATTTCATTGTCCCTATTTTTTTATGCAACCTATGACATACCTAAATTAGAATAACAATAAAAAATAAAGCATTATATTAATCCACTATAAACATATTGAAATGGAAATTTTCAATCAAGACAATGTTCAATGAAATACAGTTGGGTCCACGAAGGTGTAGTTAACCAATCTCCAATGTGATCAGTTACAACCAACAACAAATTATAAAATAAACACCCCATAACCCATATGTATTTAAAAATTAATAAAATAATTGATGGGGTTTACAACATATTTCATGGTAAAATATGAATTTATAAAGGGCAATATTACATATCCAAGAAGTTATTATTAGTCAATAATAGAACTCCAGTTATCAACATACAACACAAATAGATCTAAAATGATAGAATAAATTGATGGGGTTCACCCCATTATCTCATGGTATACAAAAAATTCCATTCCCAATAATACAAAAAATAAATACCCATATCACAACCATCAAAGGGGTGAAATACAGGATAATAATAATCTGACATTAAGTACATGTCACAACCCATCAATCAAAAGAGAGTATCGATAAGTTTAAAACAACTACACTAGCCTCCATAGATTCATAAAAAATTAACATAACATTCAATCACTAAAATATTAATTTAATACATAAGTTGGCTTAGATATATTTAACTAAGGTGCCCATACTACCCCCAATTCTAAAGGGAAAAATATATTCAAATATTTCATATCCAAACCAAGGTGAAAATGGCAGTAGGGTGCACTATTTGATGCCACTACAACCAAATATACAATATGATAATAACACATAAAATTTAACCATGATTTGGTAATGATCAAAATCACAACAATAATTTGCATTTCCCCAAAATTGATCAAAATTAAATATTCAATTGTACCGTACCTAATAGGGAATTATTTTTAACCACTACGCACCTTACAGCCATTTTTCTTATAAATTATTCCACAAAAAAAATTTAATCAATCCAACAAGGTAAAATTAATAATAACACAAAAATATAGTGCCAATTCAAGCTAAAAATGTCACAACAATGGCATAATTAATTTTAATCAATTTGTATACAAATTACGAGTTTATTTCAATTTTTAACAATTCCATAGGAAAATAGATCTGAGTAACGATGTCTTCATCACTAAAAAATTTGTGAACACAACATATTTATAGTAATTTTAGTCCCTAAGCAAAGTTAGCATTCTTTTCATTGTCATCGTAGTCTACCTATGCCCCATGGAAGACTCAATATATTTTTACATCATCGCCCTAGCTTTTCCCCAACTCTTATGTGTGCATAGAAAATTTTTGTAGGATTTCCTCATATATATTCTCCTAGAGAAACTCCTATCACCTCTACTAATTAGCATAGGGTTTATCCTAGGATGTGAGATCCATGTCCTACTATGATTTTTTACAAAAATCCAAATGCAAAAAAGTAGTATTGGTCAGCTAGAAAAAACATAAAAATAAAAACCACCTCCATTAATGTTTTCCACAAGATTTAATGATTCTTATCAAACGTTCAACTAGGATTTATAAGGCACCATGTAAAAACCTAAAAAAAGAAGCCTTCTCATCATTATCACAAAATACAGGCTTTTTCATCGAAATAATACTCATCAAAGGTCCAAGGAATTCAAATGAACCATGTCGTGGTCTATCCACACTAAAAGAACACTATATAATAACATGTCATGGCTAATGTCAAATAGCCAAACAATAAAATACAAGGGGGAGAGAGAAAATTCCAAACCAACAATGTGAAGGAGACCTCACATGCAATCACACAAAAAATGAAATTCAAACAACCAGTAAGTATGAAGTGATGATATAGACCAATACTTGTATAAAACTCACAAAAGATAATAAAATATGCAGCAACCACAAGCAATACATATTAAATACAACCAATGAATTTAATTTATTACATGTCATTTGACCTTTTGATACTAATCTTGACTACTCGTAAACCTTTTCCATTAAAAATCTAGTGGCCAAAATCAACTACCAAACCTAGCCCACTCAACTTGTTCCAGTAAAAACTAAACTGAACATCATTAGTATTTGTATAAAGGATATACATCAAATAAAAATAAAATTTGAGATGAACAAAATAATAAATATGTCATAACTAAATTAGGCATATACATCTACTAACATAATGAGTCAGTCATAACCAATAATCAAGTATCATAATCATAACATCTAAAATATAATAATCAACTGTAATAAGTAGTCAAAGTACCAATCGAGCTAAGATAATCCTTCTAAGTCCACATTCAAAAATAAAATGCAATGCATCTTGAGGTGAGTTTATAACATCTCCCCCCTCCCCCCGCCTTCTCTTATAAAGGAGTTGTCCTGGTGACTAGTTAAACAAAAAAGGAATAAGATATTCCAAAAGAGAATTTTAACATTCTATCACAAAATGTTCCACTACATAAACACCAACAATTAAGTTTCCTACAATGGTTATCTACAATAGGAATTTTTTCATAATCCACCAAGCATTCTCATGTCTATTGTGTACTTATATAACCCTGTAATAAAATCCATTGAGAATATAGCCAACATAACTATTATCATAATATGAGGATGTAACACACATCCAAGTAGGAAGCATTCATGTTTATTTATTTAATGTTCTAAACAATATCATAATGGAACCATGCATTTTTTTAAACCAAGACATAATAAATGTTTTATCAGTTCATGTGTCATTTTTATGGAACCAAGAAGATTAATAGGGAGATATATAATCTATCATAGTATTATATGTCCACATATATCTCAACTTAGGGCATAATTTTTATGTTTATGACCCATAGACTAATTTGTATTCAGTCCAAAAGCTCTTTACCACCTTGGTTGTAGGTTTGCTAGCCCAAACCTTCTCTAATTTTAGTATAGATTATGGGTATGCCACTATTTTTTAAACATATCTCTTCTAAGACTACCAATATTCAACCACTTATAGAGGTGTGTCTTTAAGCCATTCTATCAAGAGCATATATTTACTACAATGATAATAAAAAATTAACCCACTTATTTATCAATAAAATATATTTTGGTACCTTTCAAGAAAAAAATTATAGCTTTTAGCTCATAAAAGTTTTTACAAAACTTTTTTATAGTGAAACAATTTTCAGCATCCTTCATCTTATTATGACGAGATATTATCAAAAAAATCTACAACTGTTTATGGCAAAAGTTGCAATGATATAAATTAATTAGATTCCACCATATTACACAATATAAAGTAGTGTATTTCTAAAACACATATTATGCCATACTCATAAATTTATCAACATTAAATGCAAAATGTCAGCAAAGGATAGTAACTTGTACTATACATTTAATTCTAATTCAACAATCATCATTTGTGAGTTAGTGTAACATCCCACAACAACCACAATGAACTTCACAGAAGCCATACAGGTATCACATGGAACCCAAATGTTTAGAACATGCTATCCATAACTTTGTGAGCTCAAAAGATGATTATAAGGATCATAATCACAAAATCATTATGCACTTACTTCTTGGTATCATTTAGAAGTACTTAATATTTAAAAAATTTCCTGATCAAGACTTACATTGATTTATTCGAGCATAAAATTAGCATACATGTTAGACATGCTTTAAAAAAACTAGAATATGTATTCAAGGTATACATAGAAAATAGCTTTTTCATAGCATGGTTATACCAACTAGCCAATAACATGCTCATGGTTCAACAAATACAACCTTGATCTTTTTCCTAAGAGTCCATATTTCATGACCAACTAGTGCTTCACAAGGATAAATCAAGGATATTTCAAAAGGGTCATTTTTATAAAAACATCAAAGAGGTAGCTAAATGAACACTTAACCCTAAGCCGACCATTATTCATGAAAATCTCACACCCAAATTTTGGCACATATGGGGAACATTATGATTGAATGAGGTGGTTTCCTAGTGCAAGGGGAGAAGTGGGTTTTTAGCCTATGAGAGACTCCATTTGCAAACCTTTAAACATTCTAAACCATTACAATTTTTTTTATACCATTAAACTCATACCTACATTGGTGCTTATAACTTGTATAACGATGCGAGATTACATGATACATCATGTCTCTACACCTTGATAGTTTCCAGTTAGTATATTTGATTTTAGTATAGGAGTTACATTATGAAAGTGATTAGTGGTCACAAATTTCATTTATAATCTACATGGTTTAACAACACAAGATCACATATATATCACCACATATATTATTGAAACACCCATACATCTAAACTGATAACATAATGTTCTCACATGTTTCACATGGTTAATTACCTCCACACATAACAAAGGGTTTACACAATCTATAATAATGTATATGTATGAAATAGCCACAAAATACAGGGCATATATTTTGATCTAGGTAGTTATGCCAAGGTGTTTTCATATCATAACAATTAATCACACTTTTTGGTAAAGTACAAGGGTCCATGACTTCCATTGTCCACCCCATGTCTAGATGCCATCCAAATAACATAAATCATCCATCATATATTATAATGTTCTTAGTCCTAGGTATCTCAAGTTTACAATAACCTTCTTTTTAGGGAAAGTTGTGTTAAAATAGATCCCACAAATATATTTTCATGGGTTTTATAAGTTACTAATAATGTTTAGGTCTCATGTATTAGATGTCTCATGATAAATCATATCAATAAGAGATCCCCAAAATTTGATAGCTTACCCAAACAAGTTAGTAACCTCAACAAGCCATCTAAATTGCCTCATACCCTTGGACCTTCCAAAATATTATGCTTTAACATTATCAGATAGCTCATCCATGTAATCTATCAATGGTTACCAAGGCATTGTCTCCTTATTCCAAAAATAAGTTTATATATCTATATTATTCCAATGAACCCACCCCAACAAGTTAAAGGTTAAATATTGATTCTTTCTTTCATGAACCATCACTTTGGGAAAGGGTAAACTTAGCCAAAGCTTAAGGTCATGGTTATATCATTACCATGGAAATTAAAATCCCACACAATCATTAATTTTAATTAAAATTCACAATAGACATCCTCATGGATGCAAAAAATCAGGCCAAGATCAATTAAAAATGATCATAGATGTAAAACATATCCATGATCAAAATAAACATTATCATGGAATCAAAACATATCCATCCACTTAATAACTTCTAGCGTTTTTGAGTTATGAAACAACAAAAATTTTCATTCAAGTCAAAAGAGGATAAATGCTAATAACAATATCAATCCTTAATTTATGTGAAATGCATAAATTTTCCAGCACCTCAATATTATGATACATAATAATTATTTACTTTCATGCCACATAATGTTTATAATCAACCAACCATAACAACTTTTTAGATAATAAAACCTTCTCAATATTTGCTTATAAATCCATTAATTTTGACAAAATAGTGTTACCTAAGCACTACCCACCTTATTTTAAAAAAATCATAGCTACCACCAATCATCTATAGTGAAATCTAGTCAACCTAGAACTTACACCTACTTGTTACATCTGTCAAAAAAATACCATTACACAAATTTTTCTGGTTAACCATAAATTTTTTGTTATATTAAAAAATTATAGGTAAGTGGAAACCTTGCTAAACCATGAGAAACATAAACCCATGGATATGATTTTACTACAATAAAACCATTCACCTTTAAATTATCATGCTAGATTTGTAATTTCAGAATTGGAGTTATTATTTATCATTTTTTAATAGAATATTTAGCTCCCTAAGCAAGAATTTACAATAGTCTTATCCATATAGTGAATAGTGGTTGTCACAACCATTCATGTTTTATAGATTATGAATGTCTCAAGGCACTCCATTTACAAGTAGAGTGCTCAAGCTCTACTAAAATACCTAAATTAAATCAACCTCTTGTACTATATTTATCCGTTTCAGTATAAGTTGAACCCTTGGTCTTCCCTAGGTCATAATATTCTAAGCATCTAGTGACATATTGGCCATACAAGCCAATATTACATGTCAGATATTATTTGTTTAATTCTAAGACTTAAGTCTTTGTCACTTATCTCCCATTGAGTAGCCCATATAATTCAATGGTTGATAGATGAGGATTTCCCTGACACAACTGTATTTAGGTATGGTAAAACCTACTAAGGATAGGTGATGTCAAAACTATAATTTTATATATTTTAATATTCTCATAATCATTATTTTGGTGAAATCTACATAACTTCTAACATACTAGTATTATAGAAAAATACCTTATTATTCATCATAAAAGGTTAAGTACCCTTGCAGATCCTTTCAAAATTCTACTTGATTGGAATAATTCATGAGTCTTAATGTATAAATATTTTCCAAGTCCCAAAGTTAGATATAGCAAAATCACTACTCTGTTACCAGGTGAAAGAATCCAAAAGAAATTTTAGGATTACTTCTTTTAAGAATATCAATCAACACTACGTGTACTACCTAATAAAATTTAAAGATACTAAACAATATCTTAATGGATTTCACACTAAGGTTCTCACAAACAACACTCTATCAATTAGTAGTAGACACTTAACTAGTATTAAATCACCATTAAATATTTATATATGATAGCATGTCCTCACTAATGAGTATATAGTTTGGGGTGTATCAGTGTGTGTGAACACATTGATAGACTCTGTAATCTATACAAGTATTGATATCTCCCACCAAAAGGACAATTTATCAGATAATTAAATGTACTTAAATATATTATCTTATAATATATTACCATTGAATATTGAAGATAATAAATAGTCCTTAATTTACCTATAACCAGTACATACGTAACCACATAAAGCACTAGAGCAGACATCCCTAGAATCTAACTTGGTGTTAAACTTGCTCATGATATGAGGAAATCAACAAAATATTATTCAAGATAAATTATATATCAACCCTTGACTCTTTAAACATCAGTTATGAAAAATGTCCTAAGGGGGGTCCTTATTCCCATCAAAACATAATGAAACTCAAAAAAAATTGAACAACTATCATGAAGTACCAAACTAATTTCTAATGTGATCAATGGTAGACCAAGAGACTCAATATTTATACATGCCAAGATTCCATAAATTTAATATCAATCTTTTGGTCATGGTAACATGTACCTCTTTCAATTAGTTTAGGCACACTTAGGTTTTGGATATTAACAATCCCGTAAGCCAAAAGATAAAATTTTGATAATAAAGGTTTATGATTGGAAATTTTACCATTGTCATAATGAGACTGACTACACCAATAATACTACATGATTTCATATATCAATAAGCCAAGAAGTAAACACTTATTCAAATTATCATTGCATACAAGCCTTCATACTCACATTACCCAAATTAATCATGATTAAATCAAAGCCTTTACTAATAGAGAGTGTAGTCATTGACAACATGTAGCTTCAGCCTTATCTAATAGTCAAAACATGAAAAACTATAATATTTCCTTTCCAAAAAATTAGACAATACTATAACACAATGTGGCTATAATATATTCACTTTGAGCACTTGAAATATTTATTCGGCATAGTAAATACTCATGTGAAATCTACTCTCAACACTTAATCACCTTAGCAATAAGTGTATATAAATTGGTTGATTATATTTAAAGTGATTACCTCCAAGCACCTTGATGTATATGAATCATATTCAAAAAAAATCTTGCCAACATACCATAGGATCACTAATCAAATGAAATATTAGATTATTCAAAACTTTCATTGAATTGTAACTACATAATTAGCATAATTCTGGCAATATGAAACTTCTTCATTTCAATAAATCATGAAATATCAATGCACACAAAAATAAATCCATAATCATTCAAAAAGGTCACCATCTATCAAGTATGAATGATATATATAATGAGGAAATAATATACTTGTTGTCCCCCAAAAATATCACTCATTTTTGGGACAACATTTGAACTATTTTTGTCTTACAGACCAAAATGGTCTCTTCCCTTTCCAAAATTTGTCCTTGGCAACCAAATTCCTCAATTTTCAAGATTCTAAAAAATCTATAGATTTTGTAGGCCAATTTCAATGGGCTTCACAGGTTCTGGATGTGGATTCAACCAAAAGAATCAATTTCTAACACTTGGTCATTTTCAATAGTTGGTTCAGTGCCTTGGTTCAATCAAAAATCTTCATCGGAAAGCATCTAAGAAAAGAAGGATTGAACCATTAAACCATTTAACCACTTTGGTTCAAAGGTTCAATGAGTTTAAAGTTTAAAAGGTTTAATTCTTTTGGTTCAATGGCGGGTTCAATCAAAGGAACGGTTCAATGGCTTGGTTCAACTAAGTAGTTCAACGCTTTATTTCACACGGGTGGTTCATCCACTTTGTCTCAATGCTTTGGTTCAATCAAATGGTTTGTCAGTTGGTTTAACGCTTCATTTGAACCGTTGAACCAAAGCTTGGTTCAACATCTTTTGGTTTGAAGGTGGGTTCATTCAATTGGTTCATCGAATTGAACCATCAGCTTGAACCATTTTGGTTCAAAGCTTGGTTCATCGACTTGGTTCAACATTTGGTTCAACCAAGTAGTTCACTCACTTGGTTCACTTGCTTGGTTCAAATGCTTTGATTCGTTTGCTTGGTTCAAAGGGTTCATCGTCTTAAACCATTTTGGTTCAACCAAGCGGTTCAATGCTTTGGTTCAATCAAACAGTTCAATTAAACGGTTCAATAGTTGGTTCATTACCTTGGTTCATTAGCTCAGTTCAAAGGAGCGATTCAATGCAAAAATTTAAAGAAGCCTCCTGAAGGAAAAGTGTCCTTGTAGAGGGCACTTGGTTGACAAAAACACCCTTCAAAAGGGTCATTTTCAAAGAAGGCCGCAAAGGTAATTCTTTTAGATTTTTGTTTAAGGAATTCAAAAAAGACTAAGGCAAGAAGCAATTCCTTCATAATTTTTGTCTGAAGGAATTCCTTAAGAAAAAAATTCCAAAGGAATTTGGGAAACCAGCGATGGGTAGAAAGCCTAAAGAAATTTCCAAAGAAGCAAAGGTAAAGTGATCAACAATTCTATGGACTTTTTGTCCAAGAGAATTTGTCCACAAAATTTTTTTTCGTGGGAGTTTGTCCATGGAGAAAGCCCAGGGAAAATGCCTGTGGGAATTTGTCTATGAGAGACTGCCGAAGCCTGAAGGCCATCCAAAGACTACCCAAAGGGTAGATTCCCTTATGGGGGGCTCTTCCAGACCCAAAGTGGATCATTTATTAAGGCCTAAAAGGGCATGTTTTTTTCTGTAAAAGTGCCAAATAGAAAAGCCAAAGAAGGACTAAGGGGTGACGTGCCCGAAGATGTCAAATTCAAGACAATGAACTAGCCATTGAAAATGTATTGACAGGTGCGTGAATGTCAATTTCAAATCTCATAAAATATCCATTGATCCTTGTAATCTATAGACTTGAATGCATTCATAGGATTTAAGGCCAAGACCATCACAAAGCGAGGAAGGAACAGAACAACAAATTGAATACAGGACCTGATTCAATTAACCATAAAAGAAGGAATGATGAAAGAAGGATTAGATCACCATGTGGACATTGAAAGTTGCAAACTTTCAAGACCGTGACTTGTTTCTCTACATTGAGAAAACCAAATGGGTAGATGCCTCTAATTTCCAACCTATCTTCGTAACAGTTTTCAATGCAACATGATGTTACTGTGCCCGAGTCCTTCTTGAAGAGGCTATATAAGGGACTCTCTTTTATTGTAAATATATCTCTTTTTTGACAATCAGAATGAAACACTACCCAAATTGAAAGGCATTACTGAGACTTTGAGCTCGGATTGTTGATCATATTTTGTTATTGGAATAAGAAAGCAAGTGATTTTTTAGACTTTGTGCTGTGATATTTTTGATGTTGAGGAAACTGTTCTTATGTCTTTTTCCTTAATATATCTTTTATTCTTTTAATTCAACAAGAAAAATTAGTGAAAGTAGTCAGGAAGGTGTCTTGAAGAGTCAATTGTGGAGAGACTTTGTGCCTCCATAATTTCTTTTAGTGTGTTTTCTTTTCATTTCTATGTAAAGGACATTGGGATGACTTTGTACCCTCATTGTCCTTCGTATATTACTCTTGAGCAATATAGGTGGAGACTTTTTATTGCATCTTGATTTACTGGTTACTATGTCCTTTGCTACATTTTGCATTTACTACCAGGAGTATTCTTATGGTTTTTTGAATAGTACTTATGAAAGAAGAGGAGTGATGTCTGTCATTCCACTTAAGTTTTTCCTTTGATTTGCACACATCATCTCTAAATAAAGAGAGATGGATGGTTTATCCTACCCTTGAGTATTATTTTATGGTTATATATATCTAACATATCTATAGGGAACCTCCCCTTTATGAGAGGAGAGATTAGTCCCCTTTTTATGTGGTAAAAACTGCACATTTGGATGACTAGTCTTTGTACTTTTGCTAATCAGACCTATTTTGTTTATCAGTACGTTGATCAAAAAAATATTCAACCAACACTTTTTGGTGACTCCACTAGGGATCGAACCAATAATCTTTGGTTTCAAAGACCAGAGCCTTATCCATTATCCATTTATAATCTATCCATTCACCTCCACGCTAACTGGGAAAGAATACACAGTTTAAAGCCTCAAGCTGCAAACTAAAGCAAGGTCAATTCTTTTCCCATTTTTAAGTCACAATCTAGCAGATTCAAGGTATACACAAAGCCAAAGGGATAAAGGTATCATTGACCCTGTATTCAAGTTGGTACAATAAAGTGATTTTGATCTATTTCCTTCACCATCTCATCTCCAATGAACCAAGAGCTTTACTCCTACTAAAGTCAGATCTCTATTGCCAGATGAAGTATCTACTTCTATTGTTGATAAACCTTTGCCAATAATTACCCCTCTAAGATTTGTTATGCCTCCTTTTCATAATCCTACAATGGTATTTCAAGGCCCATGGGGTAATGCTTTTGGTCCTCTCAATCTTACTCCACCTCTACATGACCTTCCACACAGTTCAAGGAAGAATTTCCTCAAATTTGATGGGGATGGGAAAGTTCATCGTGATGAACACATTACAGCCTTCAGCATATCTTATGGAGTAATTGGAGTAGAATTTGAAGATGTAGTAGTCAAGCTATTTGTAGAAACATTACAAGGTGTTATAGCAGATTGGTTTTATCATCTACAGGCTCAGTCAGTGACTGATTAGAATACACTCAAAGATAAGATTGAATCTAGATTCAAACTTGTAGAAGATGCACATGCACTTCTGGCTCAACTTACACATATGAAGAAAGAGCCTTATGAGCCTATGAGAGAATTCATAGCCAAATTTGACAAATTGAGAAACAAAATTCCTGCAATTACTCGACCTACAGCTAAGAATCTCAAATGTTTCATCATTAATTATCATTTACATGAAGTAAGTTTTCTCTTGAGACGTGCTGGTCAAATAGATCTTGTTGTAGCTTAGCATTTGGCCACTAAGGTAGAAGATGATCTCATCTTAGTAGTGAAGATAAGAAGAGATCCAAATAGAAATAGAGCTTCATCATCTTCTAAATATTCATTTATAAGCACCACAAATCCAATGGTGCAAAAATTGGCAAATGAGTTGCTTACTCTCAAAAAGCAAATGGCTCAAGGAATGTCTTCTGCTCCTTCATAGAGAAGGACATTCCCAAATCAGTCATATCAGGGCAATGCTGCCAGGAGTCAAGGGCAACACAATCACCTTCCTTCCCCACAAGGGAAACCTGCCCTGGAAGCTCCACGAACTAATTAAGCAATGGGATATCTTGAAGCAAAATCAAAGTTCTCTTTCCAGCCTGAATTGAATCAAGAAAATGATGTTGATCTCCTTCAAGACAGTCAAGAAGAATCAGCTGGCGACTCCCACATTGGTTTCTTAAACTACCAGGATGAAATCGAAAGAAAAAGAGAAGGTTTTGATGGATCATATGTAGTGTTTACCATGTCCAAGAACCAATCAGTCCAACAAGCTAATAAAGAGGAGATAAAAGAGTAACCTCAGCCAGTAGTCACGATTACTAAGCATGGAACCATTCCACCTTTCCATTCAAAAGATCCGGTGATCACCCAGAAGACAAGTACATCAATTTTGCATTCACCTTCTACTTCAAATTTGCAAACCAACCCACCTCCCATCCCTCCTAAAAATTAGAAGGTTGAAGTACCTTTCTCTATACCTAGCTTAATTCACCCATTTGACATAATCGATCATGTCAAAAAGACAAAAATACAAATGTCTGAGTTTGAATATTTGTAGTCCAATCTTGATCAATTGGATAAACTGATCTAATGTGTCAAGAACCAAACCATCACTGTAGGAAAAAAAGCTAAAAAGGTAACTCCTGATTCTCCAAAGAACATGCCTATTCCAAATAATCTTGTCATTACTCCTCTAACTGCTCTTATAAAAATAGAACCTTTCTATGTTTCCCTATTAATTAATGGCCACAAGCTGAGTAACTATATTATAGACTCAGGTGCATTTGACAATGTCATGCCTGCTAAAGTAGCTGAGTCTCTTGGTCTCACACTAACCAAGACATTTGGGAGATGTTTCTCCATGGAGAACAAGCAAGTACCATTGTTGGGGCAAATCAAAGATGCCTAATTTGCATTTGCATCTTTTCTAAACAAGAGAATCAAGATGACTATCTTGGTGGCTGACGTCCCAACATCTTATGGCATTTTGCTTGGATGAAATTTCTACAAGGACAAGCATGGATATATCTAAGGCAAGGATCCCTGTCCAAGGTGTAATGAAGAGGTTACTCCCTGAAAAGGAAGAAAAATATGTGGTCACTCAGACATCAGCCCTTGAAGCTCTGATTCTTTTTGAATTTGTAGGTATGGGTAACTATTTTCTAATATAGATGAAGTACATGAAACACCTAATAAAATTAATGAAAGTGACAACTCAAAAATCAATTCAACAAGAACAATAGAAGAACTACTAGGCTACAATACAGATGAAGAAGGACCCTCCATCTCTGATGAAGGAAAGTGTAAAGAAAAATTAGTATCAGATGAAATATGGATTCAAGAATTTGATGGCAGCTATTCTTTTATTGGTTTAAGAGCCAGGATTGTGTTGATATCTCCTCAAGGAGATATGTTTCCTTCATCTTGCAAATTATAGTTTAGTAACACTAATAATATATCTGAATATGAATCTATACTACTTGGAATGAAGGTTGCTCAAGAAAAAGGCATCAAGTTTCTTCATATTAAAGGGGATGCTGAATTAGTGGTTTGTCAAGCAAGAAAACTTTACCAAACCAAGAATGAAAAATTACGCCACTACCGTAACCTACTTTGGGACCAAATTGAAAGCTTTGATGATTTCAACATTTTTTCCATACCTAGAGAGTCTAATGATAGAGCTGATGCACTTGTTGTTTCAAGAACTCTCTTAGTTCCTCATTCAAATTTTAAAGAAGACGGGTATACTATTGAGCTGGTGTATAGACCAAGTGTTCCTGACAATGCTGATTATTGGCAAGTACTCAATGATGATCATCAAATCATTACCTTCCTAAAACAAAAAGACAATTTTGAACAACTATGTTTTGAAGGCAGTGAACCTCAGAAGTATGAATCAGCCTCTGAATCCAGTTTAGATATAAATGAAGAATTTTTACAGCTGAAAGGAAACAAAATTCCTAAAGTCCTAGTTTCTCTTGAGAATTTGTTTGAAAATCATGATAGATTCATCAAACAACAACAAATAGACTCAAGTTTCTCTCAGGGATTCAATCTTCTGATTATCAAAGCATCACTTCTAACTACTAGAGCTTCACTTATGCCAATAGTGTGCATAAATGACAATAAAAATAGAGAAACTATCACATATATATTTGATCAACTTAAATTAATCCTATGGATGATGTGTTGGATTAACACTTAATTTTGCCTTGGGGCCCCTCAATATGCCAATGACAGTTCACTAAAAACATGGATAAAATCTAAACCTTGATCTTGGTAGTTTTAATTTCACCTGCACTGCATTCAATGCTAGAAATAAAATAAATGTTAGGTTTGAAAATTATTTATTAATAATTTTTTTAGATATTAAAAGAATATAGAAAGAATAGCATGTGGCATAAAAGAATATTCAAAACATTTTCATATAATAAAATATAATTATTACCTTAAGATTAGGGTGATCGTAAACTTAACTTGATACCAAATGCATCACAAAGACCTTGAATTTGTTTATTTTTGAAGGATTTGCTATTGTTGATGATAATTTTGTGAGCAACACTAAAATGAAAGATAATGTGATGGTTGATAAAGTTGATAATATTTTCATCCTTTGTTAAGACAAGAGACATTGGTAAGTGTTGCACCCCTGAAGAAAGATTCAAGTTCACCTCTTTACTCCATCAATACATAGATGTCTTAGCATATTCTTATGAAGACTTGAAGTCTCTCAGAGCAGATGAAATCTGCCATGACATTCCTCTCAAGGCTGACTCAATGCCCTACAAGCAAAAATCTAGACAGTATAATCCAAAAATATCAGGTACTATTCTATCTGAGATACAAAAAATGTTAAATTCTAGAATCATCTTCCCAATCCATCATTCCACATGGATTGAAAACATAGTGCCTGTAAGGAAGAAGAATGGAAAAATTTGCATTTGTGTAGATTTCAAGAATCTAAATCAAGCATCTTTGAAAGACAATTATCCTTTGCCAATTATGGATCAAGTGCTTCAAATAGTGACAGGTTCAGAGATTTTATCAATGCTGGATAGCTTCTTAGGATATAATCAAGTTGATGTTGGTGAAGCAAACCAAAAAAAGACTTCCTTCACCACACCTTGGGGTACATTTGCATATAGAAGAATGCCTTTTCGCTTAATAAATGCTGGCACCACCTTTCAAAGAGCAATGGATCTAGCTTTCAAAGATGAGATTGGTAAATTCATAGTGGTATACCTTGATGACTTGACTATCTTTTCAAAGCATCAATCTGATCATGTATGCCACTTATAACAACTGTTGGAGTGTTGCCGCCAGAATGGTATTTCCTTGAACCCCAAGAAATTTATTTTTGGAGTAACAAAGGGGAAACTCCTTAGATAAATTGTGTTAAAAGAAGGCATAAACATTGAATCAGATAGAGTCAAGTCTATTCAAGAGCTTAATTTTCCTACAACCAAAAATGTTGTTCATTATTTCTTTAGATAGGTGAATTTCTTATGGAGATTCATCCCTAAATTTGCTAAGAAGACTAGACACATTGTGAACATGATGAAAGGGAAGACCATCTTCAACTAGACTAAAGAAGGCAAGTCAACATTTTAGGATATCAAGACTGCCATTTTTCATGCACCTACCTTGGTTTGTCCAGATTACAACAAAGATTTCATCATAGACAACTATGCATCTGAACACACTCTTTCAGTAATTCTTGTTCAACAAGACAAGGAAGGTATGGAATCTCCTATCTCTTTCATTAGTTTCCCTCTCAAAACCTATGAGATGAAGTATTCAAATGTAGAGAGGCATGTTTATGTATTAGGGAAAGTAGTCAAATATTTTCACTTCTATATGCTGAATTAACACACTACTGCCTTAGTTACTGACATTACAGTCAAGCCTATATTAACTCAGCAGGAGTTTGGCACAAAAAGAGGTAATTGGATTGTAAAGATCCAAGAGTTTGATGTAGACATCAAGCTGACAAAGCTAGTCATGGGTAAAGGCCTATGCCAATTAATTGCTGACAACAAGCCAGAAGATACAGATCATGAAGAAGCTGAAGTGGAAGATACTCCAATAGTCCTTTTTATCTCCACTACCAATGAGTGGTATTCAGGTATCGCTCATTTCCTTACTTATGGTGAATGTCCTGCTCATTTGTATTACAAAAAAATGAAGACTATCAAGTTGAAAGTTACCAATTTTGTACTTTGGGACAATGGCTTGTATAAGAGAAGCATAGATGGAGTATTCCTTCACTGTGTAGACAAAGAGTAACAAAGCCAGCTTTTGAAATCTTTCCATAATCTGGCCTATGGAGGATATTTTTTTGCTCCTATGACTACTCATAAGACTTTGTGAGCTAGGTATTACTGGCCAACTCTTTTCCAAGATGCACATAAGTGGGTTAGGAAATGTGAACTTTGTCAGCAATTTATTGGAAGACCCAAGTTAGCTGTTATGCCTCTTAAGCCAGTGATCATAAAAAAACCTTCCCAGCAATGGGGGATTGATTTTATTGGGACAATAAACCCATCTTCAAGTGTTGGACATGATTATGTCCTTATAGCAACTGATTATTTCACCAAGTGGGTAGAAGCAATCCCAACTAAGCATGCTACTTCAAAAGTTGTATGCAACTTCCTCAAAGAAAATATCATTTCCAAGTTTGGAGTTCCAATCAAAATTATTACAGATAATGCAGCTTGTTTCACCTCCCAAGAGATTACACAATTTTATTTCCATTATGAAATTATACTCTCTCACTCTTCTAATTATTTTTCACAAGGGAATGTACAAGCTGAATCTAACAATAAGAACCTTATAACTATCATCAAAAAGCTAGCAGATGACAATCAAAGAACATGGCATAAAGCATTGGTTGATGCTCTATGGGTAGATAGAATCACACCAAATAGTGCAATTGGTATGCCTCCTTTTCAACTTATTTATGGTATCAATGCTGAGATACCAATCACCTTAGAATTGCCAGCCTTGAAATTGGCAAAGGCAATTGAAGATTAGACATATGAAAGATGTCTTGATAAAAGAATCATGTGCCTGACTAAGCTAGAGGAACAAAGAACCATGGTGGTTGACATAATTTCTACTAATCAAAGTCTGGTAAAGAAACTTTTTGACCGGAATGCCAAAAATTGTGATTTCCAGATTAGGGTTCAAGTCCTGTTATGGGACAAAAGGAGAGAACCAAAGGGGATGCATGGAAAGTTTGACTCCCTTTGGAGAGGCCCATTTATAATTCATTAACACATTGGTGAAAATAACTTTATACTAAAATATGAAGATGGCACACTCTTTTCTCTACCTCACAATGGGTAGCATCTGAAACACTTCAACTCTTGAAGTATCAGATCATTTCATCTGTATATATGTATATTTGTATAGTTTTGAATTCTATTTTGTTTTTTTTGTTTTCTTTTTTGATGCCTTTCATTTTTGGATAGCATGACTCCATAGCCCAATCGTACACATGACGACACTAGAGATTCTAGATTCTACTCCTTTCAATTATTTTTGCAATTGATAGAAGTTCCCCAACTGGAGCCAGCTATTGTCCTCCAAAAATATCACTCATTTTTGGGACAAAATTTGAACTATTTTGGTCTTATAGAGAAAAATTATCTCTTCCCTTTCTGAAATTTGTCCTGGGCATTCAAATTCCTCAATTTTTAAGCTTCTCAAAAATCTACAAACTTTGCAAGCCATGTTCAATGGGCTTCACAGGTTCTACAGGAAGATTCAACCAAAAGAATCAGTTTCTAACACTTGGCCATTTTCAATAGTTGGTTCAGTCCCTTGGTTCAATCAAAAATCTTCATTGGCAAGCATCTAAGCAAAGAAGGCTTGAACGGTTGAACCATTGAACCACTTTGGTTCAAAGGTTCAACGAGTTCAAAGTTCAAAAGGTTCAATGCTTTCGGTTCAATGGTGGGTTCAACCAAAGGAACGGTTCAATGGCTTGGTTCAACCAAGTGGTTCAAAACTTTGTTTCACTCGAATGGTTCATCCGCTTTGTTTCAATGCTTTGGTTCATCCTTTGGTTCAATCAAATGGTTCATTAGTTGGTTCAAGGCTTTGTTTGAACCATTAAACCAAAGCTTGGTTCAATGGTTGATTCAACGTCTTTTGGTTCAAAGGCAGGTTCATTAAATTGGTTCATCAGCTTAAACCATCGGCTTGAACCATTTTGGTTCAAAGCTTGGCTCATTAAATTGGTTCAACATTTGGTTCCACCAAGTGGTTCACTCACTCGGTTCACTCACTTGGTTTAAAGGTTCATCAGCTTTAACCATTTTTGTTCAACCAAGCGGTTCAATGCTTTGGTTCAATCAAATAGTTCAATCAAACAGTTTAATAGTTAGTTCATTGCCTTGGTTGATTAACTTGGTTCAAAGGAGTGGTTCAAGGAAAAAATTCAAAGAAGCCTCCCGAAGGACAAGTGCCCTTGTGGAGGGCACTTGGTCGACAAAAACACCCTTCGAAAGGGTCATTTTCAAAGAAGGCCGCAAAGGTAATTCTTTCAGATTTTTGTTTAAGGAATTCAAAAAAGACTAAGGCAAGAAGAAATTCCTTCATACTTTTTTGTCCAAAAGAATTCCTTTAGACAAAAAGTCCAAAGAAATTTGGGAAAGCAGTTGTGGGCAGAAAGCCTGAAGAAATTTCCAAAGAAGCAAAGACAAAGTGATCAAACAATTTCATGAACTTTTTGTCCATGGGAAACATCCGCAGACTTTTTATCTATGGGAATTTATGTGCATACTTTTTGTCTACAGCAATTTGTATGCAAGGAAATCCCAGGGAAAATGCCTTCAAGAATTTGTCTGCGAGAGACTGTTGAATCCCGAAGGCCATCCAAAGACTGCCCAAAGGGTAGATTTCCTTGTGGTGGGATCTTCCTGACCCAAAGTGGATCATTTCTTAAGGCCCAAAAGGGCAATTTATTTCCAAGAAAGTGTCAAAAATAAAAGGTGAAGAAGGACCAAGGGGTGACGCTATCGAAGACCTCAAATTCAGGACAGCGAACTAGCTGTTGAAAATGTATTGATGGGTGCATGGACGTCAATTTCAAAGCTCATAAAATAGTTTTTGATCCTTGTAATCTACAGACTCGAATGCATTCACAAGATTTAAGGCCAACACCAGCAGAAAGCGAGGAAAGAAAAGAACAACAAATTGAATCTAAGACCCGATTCAATTAACCAGAAAAGAAGGAATGATGAAAGAAGGATCAGATTGCCAGGTGCACATTGAAAGTCGCAAACTTTCAATAGCGTGACTTATTTCTCTGCATTGACAAAATAAATGGGTATATGTCCCCAATTTCTAGCCTGTCTTCTTAACAGTTTTGAATGCAAAATGATGTGTTACTGTCCCTGAGTCCTTCTTGAAGAGGTTGTATAAGGGACTCTCTTTTATTTTAAATATATCTCCTTTTTGACAATCAGAATGAAACTCTACCCAAATTGAAAGGCATTACTGAGACTTTGAGCTTAGATTGTTGATCATATTTTGTTATTGGAATAAGAAAGCAAGTGATTTTTTAGACTTTGTACTGTGATATCTTTGTTGTTGAGGAAACTGTTCTTATGTCTTTTTCCTTAATATATCTTTTATTCCTTTAATTCAACAAGTAAAATTAGTGATAGTAGTTAGGAAGGTTTCCTAAAGAGTTAATTGTGGAGAGACTTTGTGCCCCCATAATTGCCTTTAGTGTGTTTTCTTTTCATTTTTTTGTAAAGGACTTTGGGACGAGTTTGTGTGCTCATTGTCCTTCATATCTTACTCTTGAGCAATTCAGGTGGAGACTTTGTTTTACATCTCGATTTGCTTGTTACTACATCCTTTGCTACATTTTTCATTTACTACCAGGAGTATTCTTATGGTTTGTTGAATAGAACTTCTAAAATAAAAGGAGTGTTATCTGTCATTTCCCTTGAGTTTTTCCTTTGATTTGCACACATCATCTCTAAAGAAAGAGAGATGGATGGTTTGTCCTACCCTTGACTATTATTTTTTGTTTATATAAATCTAGCATATCTATAGGGAACCTCCCCTTGATGAGAGGAGAGATTAGTCCCCTTTTGATGTGGTAAAAACTGCACATTTGGACGACTAGTCTTCCTACTTTGGCTGATCAGACATATTTTGTTTATCAGTACACTAATCAACAAAATATTCAACCAACAATACTCAATCAATGTGTATTGATAACCATTAATATGATTTAAAACGAACTAGGAAATCATCAACAAATTAATACACATGTAAGAAACTTTACCAACTCTAATAGAATACAATGAACACCATAATTTCAAGAGTTTCTCAATTCCTTCTTGACTTAAAATTTATCTAATTTAAATAGAGAGGTATAGGGGTAGAATATTTTTCATTCTTATTTCAATCGAAGTCTAATTACAAATTTATTCCCATTTTATAACTCTCACCAGGCCATTTATTTACCATAGGTTTTGAGAGCCCAAACAATTTACCAATATCGTATATATGAACAATAACCTAATGTAGTTCTAATTAATTTATAATTTCATTAAGGCAAGGTAAGATATCTATCAAAATTGGTAGATCACCATTTACATTTCATTTCCTTAAAAAATTCAAATGGCTATATATGATAGTCAAGAGTGAAAGATATGCATCTTATGTGTCACATATGTAATATTATGTATTTTTTCATGATAGAGAATAATAATTTCATGGATGTACCTTACTTCTCAACTTATAGTAGTATACATGATATACATAAACTAGTTGCAGGCATTAGTTTAATTAGCTATTTCAAGAAATCCTTTAGTATTTCAAAATGCTATTTTTCCAACAATAAATAACATATCAATATAATCACAAATCCTCATGGATATGACCAACATTTGATCATACCAAGAAAGGTAACAATACTATATTTACAACTCGAATCAAAAATAACAATTCACCAACTAATACACTTTTTGTAAACCTAACCTATCCTAAATAGCATCCCATTTCATGAATGAATAATCTGAAGTCATGGAAGTAAGGTTATTTATATCCATGTTTAAAAAACCTCTTTCATGGTTTTAATAGACAACAAGAATCTTATTTAATTAATAAAAACTTCTCATACTACTGGGCAAGAGAAATTCAGCCATGTAACAAAAAAAACTTAACTACTTCATTAACTTTATAAAAAATATAAATTCCACTTGAAGGCTAATATACATCCTCATTTAACATTGTTATTCATTCAATCATTAGTTAGGAATAGAAAACAATAAACTTCTAATATCATTATCTATTTAAAAGTATCTTTTAGAGTACAGATGCTACATCCATAAAATAGGAATGTAGAATAAGAAGTACATTAGGTTAAACAATGCGATAGTTGATACATAATTGATACCCATGCATTGTTATGCCACGTTGTATTGCAGTATGCATTTCCATGCATGTGAATTATTTCAAAGTGCTAACATAATTTTTATACTACATTTTAATCTATGATTCAAACAATATGGCATAATCACAATAATGAATTTCATCAAAGAAACTATTTTTATCATATCTAAACAGTATAAAGTATAAAATATATTGAACACACTAGAATAATCAACTAGATGTGCATAAATCCAAATCAACAAGAGATGAGTACTCAATCTACAAGATGCCAAAGCTAAGGTCTAGTTTGATGAGACCATTCATCAGTGGGCATGACCACCCTAATCATAATCTAGATGGTGGAATCAAGAATTCATGTTTTATTATATAATTATGAGTAACTGACACAATTGATGGTCCACATCAGAGTAGCTAAGCACTCAATAAAACAACTCAATAGAAAAGGATAATAATAATAAGTGCAATGCACTAACCAACATCAATAGGATAGAATAACGATTCACGCAAAAGTTTTAAATGAAACTATAAAAGAAACATTTTCCAAATGAATCATAAAATTTCTTCATAGCCTTTTATTATCAACATCAAACATAAGATGGTAGATTTAATGATAAATCTAAGTTCGTGTGTTTTAAGCCTCAGTTCTTGAAATGTCAAAATCTATTTCATTGTCCATAATTTCTCGTGAAACCTCTGTAGTACATAAATTAACATAATAAAAATAACTTGAAGATCAGAGTAATTCTCTATGAACATATTCAAATGGAAATTTAGACTCAAGACAGTTCAATGAAATATACTTGATTCCAGGAAGGTGTAGTTAACTAATCTCCAAGGTGATCAGTTACAACTAATAAAAAAATAATAATTCAAAACCCCATTGCCAATATGCATTTAAAAATTAATAAAACAATTGACATAGTTTACACCATATTCCATGGTCAAAAACAATATTATTAAGGGTAGTCCCAAATATCAAAGAGGATATGCAAAGTCAATACCAAAACACCAATTATCATCATACAAATGAAATACATTTAAAATGATAGAATAAGTTTATGTGTTTGACACCATTATCTTGTGGTATAGAAATAAAAGAAAACCATTCACAATTATATAGAAGATATATACCCATAACAAGACCACCAAAGGTACAAAATATAGGATAGTAATAATCTGACATTAATCACATGTCACAACCCATTATTCTTAAAGAGAGTACATATAATTTTTAAACAGCTACGTCAACCTATATAGATTCATAGGAAATCAACATAACACTCAATCACTAAAATCTTAATTCAATATACAAGTCGACCTAACTATCTTTAACCAAAACTACACTAAACTACAATGGGAAAATAATATACAAATTTATCATACCTAAATGAAGGTGAAAGTAGCATTAGGGCACATATAATATGATTAAAACTCATAAAATTTAACAATTATTTGGTAATGATCAAAATCATAACAATAAATTTCAATTTCCTAAAACTAATCAAAATTAAATATTCAACTATACCTTGGATTTTTAGGCACTAGTTTTAACTAGTATGTACCCTAAAACCATTTTTCCTTTAAATTATTCCACAAAATATTTTGTAGTCAACCCAACAAGGGAAACCTAGTCACAATAAAAAAATATAGTGCCAATTCAACCCAAAAACATCATACTATGGGCATAATCAATTTTAATCTATTTATATGCAAATTATGGGTTCATTTATATTTTTAATAATTCCACATGTAAACAGACCTCAGTAATAAAATATTCATCATTATTAGATTTGAGAACACCACTTAATATTAGGAATTCTAGTCCCCAAGCAAAGTTTACATTTTTTTCATTCCCATCATGGTCTACCTGCACCCCATGGAAGACTTGGGATATTTGTACATCGCCACCATAGATTTTGCCTAATTACAATGTGTGCATACCAGAATATCATGGTCCTTCTTCATTTATATTCTCCTGGGAAAACTCTTGCCACTTCTGTTACTCGACCTAGGGTTTATCCCAAGACCTGAGATCCACACACCGTTGTGAGTTTTTCTAGAAAAATAAATATAGAAAAGTGGTGGCATTAGAGAGGAAGACAAAAAATAAAAATTAAAACCACATCCATTTATATTTTCCAAAAGCTTTCATGACTCTTCCTAAACCTTCAACCAAGATTTCTAAAGTGTCAAGTCAAAACCCACAAAAATAAGCCAAGTCATCAATATAAAAAAGTCTAAGCTTTTTCAATGAAATAATACTCATCATAGGTTCAAGGAAGTCAAATGACCCATGTCCTGGTCTAACCACACCAAAATATCCCACTATAATAACATGTCATGGTTAAGGTCTAATGGCCAAATAATAAAATATAAGGGGGAGAGAGAAAATTCCAAACCAGCAATGTCAAAGAGACCCCAAATGCAATAGACCAATGATCACATAACACTAACAAAAGACAATAAAAGACCAAGGAACCACAAGGAAGAAAGACTCGATATGACCTATGACTTTAATCTATCACATATCATTTTTGTTGTTAATATAAATCTTAACTACTCATAAAGCTTTTTTGTTATTTTTCTAGTGGCCAAAATCTATCACCGATCTTAGCTCACTCGACTTGTTCCTAAAAACACCGAATAAAACTTCAACAATACCTATTCAAGGGATATATATATCAAATATCAATAATATATGATATGAAGACAAGAGTAAACCTTTCGTAAATGAAGTAGGCATATACATCTGCTGAGATAATGAGTCAATCATAACCAAAAATCATGATAGAAGAATCATATCATCTAAATTAGAATAATTAACTATAATAAGTAGTCAGAGTACCAATCGAGCTAAGATAATCTTGCTAAGTGAACATGCCAATAAAAAACACATTGCATCACAAGGCGAGGTTATAATACTTTTGTCATATTTTAATATAATATTGAATTTTTGTGTCACATGTAACTCATTTCACACTTGTCACACACTTCCTCATCACATTTTGGTTATTAGTGATACTAGGAATACACACTAATAATATTGTGTAAGGTCAAGATGGAGTTTATTTGTAATTCATTCATTCTTCACTCTATTTAAAGATATATGTCCTCCTCTTTCTCAAACATTAAGACCATTGCTCTTCTCTATTCTGTTTGATGATACTATGATTGTGATTTGAGAAAATTATTTTGTAAGACTTATTAATGAACGTGAGGGTTTCTTTCATTGATTTAGTTTCGCTACATAGCAACTTGCATCATATTTTTATGGCTTAGCTTAATTTAGAGTAATATTTATATTTTGTACACTCATTCATTTATGTTTTAAATATTATTTTTTTTTTCCATATTTTCCTTCATAATACTATAACAATTTATTTTTATTTTTATGTTTAACTATGAATTATTTAAACATTTAGATTAAAAAATACAATCCTTTATATTTTTTTTAAAGAATATTTACACCCTTTCAATAATTTTATTATGTATTTATTTTTTATATCACTAATTTCAGACAATTCTTTTTTTTCTATTTCCAAGCTAACCTCGATTTTCTGGTTTCTAAAACGATTAGGTTTTTCAGCTGATTGTTTTATTTCCAGAATGTTGCGTCCAAAAATTAACCGGTTTATTCCATTTATTTAATAAAAACCTATTGATATTTTACTATTCATTCATTGTAATAATGTTTTGGGTGGAAGATCAAAAATAGTTGCATTAAATTACATATTCAATGAAATTTAAATCTCTTTTTTGCTGTTCTCTTCTTCTCAGCCCTCCTTTGTATTTCTATGGTTTCAATGTTTGTTTTGTTTTTCTTGGGGATAGTTTTACATTTTGAAAGTGTTCTTTTTTTCTTATTGGAAACTTTAATCCCATTTAAAAATAATTGGAGTCCTACCGTTCTTCTTTCTTCTATAGTTTCTAACCTGCTATACTCTTTAATGTGGTTATTTTTTCAACCGATAAGGCTTTATGAATACTCAACTAGTACATTGGTAATAAAGTAAGGCATTCTTATTCATTATTATTGAGCCTTGGAACCTTCATATATTAGCATTTTGAATTTCCCATTATGGCATTCATATTTTTCCCATAGCGTTTCCCTTCTTTTAGTTTTGGTCTTTGTCAATAAATAAATAAATAAATAAAGCTGCGTAACACCATTATGCTTCCATTGTCGGCATGTTGTATTATCATTAATGCTTCTCTGTCCTCTTATATTGCAACTTAATACATAACATATTATCTCCTACTAAGCGTTTCTTTCTATGGTTTTTTCTTCTCTCAAAGCATTTTGTTTTTCTTGCATGGCGTGTGAACCAAATATTGATCATTTTTTCTATCATTGTGCTTGACATGTGGTTTCATGGTATCTTTTAATCTATTATTTTCTTCTATTCGTAGCCGTAATTAATTTATCCCCTTCCACGTGCTTCTATCTATAGTATATTTTAATAGTTATTCTTTTCTTTAAAGATCGCATTGGCATGTGGCACACAACCACTTCTACTCTTAAGGTGTTTTTAGTATTTTTAATTCATATTTGTTCATCACACCTTTAATGTGGTGGGCTGATATACGACTAATGTGTTGTAACTAAACAGTTATCTTAATATCTTCTTTTATCTTCCAAAGTTCATTTTTTTTCATAAATTAATATATTGTTTTTAAACCGTGACATGTGTAATGATTTTTATTTAAATTTAAATTTATTCCCTGCATTAGATTTTATTATCTGATGTTGATATATTAATTTAAAACCAAGTTTTTTAAAAGGATTTTCTTTTCATTTTATTATTATTTATTTATTACAATATAATTATTTATTCTTTGAAAAAATTTATAAAATAAAATTGTTTTTATATAAATTCATAATTTTATTTATCAAAGCATCAGTTTGATTAAATATCATAATTAAATTCAATAAATTTAAAAAAAATATTCAATTGAATAATATTATTAGCTATAACAAATAGTAATTAACCAAATGAAAACATATTTTAAAAAAAATTATTAAATGAGTTGCCCAACCTCAAACCATTAACTTAGATACCCATCTTTATTGAATGATTGCTCAGAAATTCATGAATTTATACTATGTAACCAAAAATGTTATTAATATTTTTAATTATTGTTTAAAATCCCTAATAAGATGTGAAAACCAAAATAAAATATTTACATTATAAAGATAAATCGTCACCTAATCATTTGCACAACCAGTAAGAAAAAAATACATATGAATTAAAATTGATAGAGAAAATTAATACCACAAACAATTTAATTAGTGACTACTATTATTCAAATATTATCCTAATATGAAAATTAATTAAAATTATATATATATATAAATCAAAATAATAAAATTTCATTTTGTTTCTATCATCAGACTAACAACAAGTGATTTATAAAAACTAAAAAAAATAAATAAATAAAACATTTACTAAATTATTAGTTCTGGAGAGAGGGACTATTACCGCTCATTCAACTTTAATTAGTTATTAATTTTAGATTCACCCTTAGTCACAAAACATTGTTTCACGCATTTTCAAAGACGTGATTTATTTAGGAAAGTAATTTGCATACTTTTTACCTAATAAAATATAATATTATTTTTTGCTTTATATTTATTGGGTGAAATATTTTTGTGTTATTTGCAGGGTCAGGGAATTCCACGATGTTATTATTTGATTTCATTGCTGGTCAGAATTGCCAATTAAGTTTCACGACACAGCTGTAACTTTTTTTTAATTAGCATCTGTGGCAGGTTTCTATGGCTAAGAAGGGTGGTGGTGCAATGGGTATGCGTTGTTGCTTGATAAGAATCCCTGCCTGGTTAGCTCTCAGGACTACGATGGTTGGTCTCCTCTGCACATGGCTACACTTTATGGCTACCTTGAATCTGTCGAATGTCTTCTTGGATATGGTGTCAATGTTAACACCCTCGACCGTAGGGAGAATTTAATTTGTTCATCGCTCTTTCGTAACTAATGAAGCTTAATTAGGTATATAATATGAACCCTGTATAGCAATGACCTGTAATTTGATATATTATATAGATAAATAAGTTGATGCACTGTTAAATTTACTTAATGACATATATGATGGAGAGAAGCGGATCCACAGATGTGTTTAATTATATTTTTAGAGAAATTCGATTACTCTGGATACTATGTTTTTAGCACCACGTTATTGATTTTAACGCCCTTGACAGTTGGGTGAATTATGTAAGTTCTTGGCTCCATGATAATTTATGCTGCTTAATTAGGTTTATAACATAAACTCTGAATAACATTGATGGCTTAATCAGGTATATGACGCTAGAGAAGTAGATCAAGGACCATGGAATTCACTTCATGAAATAACTCTAGATCCAATGTATTTTTGAATTTGCATCAATGTTAATGCCATGGGGCCTGGACAGCTGGGAGAATTCTTTATGTCCTTTTTCTTTTGATATTTAGTAGTGATGTTAATGCCCTGCGCTATTGCGAGAAGTTCATCTCTCCTTCATGCTTTACTATTTAGTATTAATTCTTAATTATATTTATATATATATTAATGATTTTTATTTAGGTACATAATATAGAGAAATAGATCAACACGTTAGATTATGGTTGCAATGAAATTTTTGAAATTTGCTTTTTGAAGAAAATCCGTAGTTGATGGCTCGTGGACCACGACCCCAATGTTAATGGCTTTAATTGCTAGGAGAATTCTGTAATTGACTTGTCACTCGATAGTTTGGTATATATTATACAGAAATGGATCGACAACCTGTTAGATTATCGTTACAATGAAATTCACTTTATGGGAAAATTCTAGATCTGCTGGCTTGTGGACTACAGCACTGATGTTAACCAGGTACATTTAGTTCAAGGCATTCTCCTATGAATTTACTCTAGAAATCTGTGTATGTTTTACTGTGAGAAACCCTGAAACCCAAACAAAGCTATGGGCACAAGACACCAGACATGGAGGAACTTTAAAAGACCAGAGCTTTCCTATATATGTCTAATCTGCATGGTTATTGAATGCATATCTATTCTATATTTTAATAAAAAATTGGTATCAGTCAATAACAACATTCAACACTTAAATCATTGGAATGCAAGAGGGAGGGAACCTAGACTCTGTGTCTCTAGATCGAGATTGACTACCATATCCATAATGGAGATAGGCCATGTTGCCTTTGACCTCTCTTTTAGGTGGAGATAGGGAACTTTATTTTCAGGTGTCATATATACTGTCAGAGCTGAGGGCGATATTATTTCTTGTATGTATATTCAAGAGGATTACCCACTTCTTTTTTGGATATCCCCTCCAAAGGTGCTTCTCTCTTTACCTTCAAGAAGCAGACACTTTTAGACGCTAGGATTTGTAGCGGACTTTGAGGACTCCTAGATTAATTGATTATTATCAATGCATTCTGGATCGCTTTCTTATACCTTGAACCATGAACTTTCACCTATGCATTGCCTCGTTGTTGCAATTTAAAACCAAAAACAAAATGGGATCTTATATTCATATCTGTAACTCCCAAATAAGCCTGAGATGGCATATTCCTATCGACCTAATACATCAATTTTGTTGGATATGAAATAGAATAAATCAAGCTAATTTCAATTTCTCATATCTATTCAAGGGTTGATATTGTTTTACCAATTCTAGTTAATTATTTTTCTCTGAGGCATAAAAATACATTACTTCCACAAGGGTTGCTTTTTAATTTCATATTTAAATTAAATGTGGTATTGATACTCTTGAATAAATTTAAATCCATATATACATATGGACCTTAGTTGGACGGTCTTGTAATAAAGTAGGCTTATATCCTATATGCAATGACACTAATTGATATTTTTGTTTTGCCTAACCATCATCTGCTCAGTATTTTCATACCTGGAAGTTATTTTGGGATTTGTTCTCCACTCTAGGTAGTGTATTTATTTCCTTCATCTTGTTTGGAGGCAAATGCTGATAGGAGAGGCGATTCGAACTCCATTTTTTCTTAGGAAAATGGAAAAATTATAGGTTTTTTTTAGCTAAGCTAGTCTTTATAACCATTAGTTATATATTGTTTCATCTTGGTGTCAATAAATGTATGTATGATCAAATCTTGTGATTTAGATATTATTAGACATAAATCCGTAGAATATATTGTATAGTTTGATTAGAATTTTTGGACCTTATAAATCCATTCTACCCTATTCAAGAACAAGACTATTTTAATAATGATCACACCCTATCAAATTAAAATTGTTTAACGATGAAGGAATCTTTAAATTCGATGCATATATGGCGTATTCATTTTTTAATGACCTTATAATTTGTGTATTTATAGTTAAGTATGTATTTGATAATTAAATTCTCTACTCTAATTAACTTATGGTTATGATTCATAACCTTTGGGTATAAAAGGAGCTTCTAGGATCATTCTTAGTGATATTATAATACAATTGGTATTATATTCTCATAAAACTAATTTTCATGCTTTGTTATTACTACCATAACAAAGTATATTGAAATAAAAATAGTATTTCAATTCATTTTTATTGTGAAATTTTGAAGAAATATCGATATGATTTTAACACCCACCTTCTCCCCTATATTTTTAAGTTTGTAATCTGGTATTTAGTCTATTGTCAAGGCATCGATTCATGCGTATATGTTTCTATATACATATGGGTTGACAACTAAGCCAAAAAACCTATGCATGCATTGCCTAAAATAGAGTATATCTATACCATTTACATATCCTCCCATATCTATCCCTATGATAAATCATATTTATTAATGCTACATCCTCTGTAAGTCACAATTACGCCTTACATTTCATAATAAAACAAATTAATATTCCCCTGTAGTCACATATACTTTGGTGAGTCAACTTTCCACTCTAAAGTGGTTTGTAAATAAAAAACACTATTTTTCAAAAATACATTCGTGTGGTGCTGTAGTTTCAAATTTGTTCCTTTAAAATAAATGTTTTGTATTTAATTCAAGTTGTGCTTCAGTTGTTATTTTTTTAATTCATGAAAAAATAAATATATATTTTTTAATTCATGTGGTGTTATAGTTTCAAATTTTTTCCTTTATATGAATAAATGTCACATGTAGCTTCAAATGTTTTGTAATTAATTCATGTAATGATATAGTTTATATTATACCTTGTAGAAAAAGTTAACAAAATCCATTATTCCCCAAGAAGCAACAAGATTAAATATATATTAGGATATGTTTTAAAGGAGAAACAACTATCTATCGTAAAACAATTTATAATGCAATAAATCTCTACCAATAACACTCAATTATCTATAATTATCGACATAATTTAGCATAAGATAGTTTACTTAATAAATTTTATTCAATAATGTTCTCATTGCCTTCCACATGGTAAAGACATACATACAAATCCATGTCTCAACATTACTTATAATTTCCACTCTCAATGTTTTGCATTCAATGTTAAAGCCATTATGCTTGCTAAGAATAGTTTAATGCAAAGGCTTGCAAAGTATGTGTTTTAAATATTATTCCTTACTGTAGAATGTAAGATAATTTGCTTGTGCAAGTCCTTAGTAATGTAATCTATTTTGTGTATGTTTTGTAATACATATCTCTTATTATAATATGGAGGTTGTGTAATCTGAAACGCTGCAATATAAAGGCATTAAAAAATATTATGATGTGCTAAAAGCTGAATATGGCCCTTACCTATCAAGAATTATGGGGATTTGGATCTAGCCATTTTATGCTAATAGGAACGAATATGTATGATGATTGCATCTAATATCACTAGAAGTGATTTTGATAAATATGACTACTTGTGACACAATTATGGGTTAAAACTAGAAGGACTTCAGCATATATTATCATCTTCAAACTGAACATTGTCCAGCCATAATTTGAATTATATTATTATCTTCAAATTCAACATTGTAAAAATGTTCAAATCTATTTCCCCAAAATAAATTGGCACTTCGTATCCCTTTTTTACCTCAGCCAACAAGAGATGATAATGTCTAAAATTAACCGTTCAAAAATTGCATTTCGAATTTGTATAAATCGCTTCCCTAAAAGGGCATATTACCCTCCATCTAGATTCTATAAGCTCTTCCTAATGTGACCTAATTTCTCCTCTTTCTTATTATCTATTCTCTCTCTTTGTTAGCTTCCCTTGGGAAAATCAAGAAGATTTGGCAATTTCAAGGTCATAAATAGAATTCCTAAAACAAGTTTTCTCTTCACGCTCCCCACATAGGGTTTCCAAAATAGAATTATGAGGAAGATTAGTCACATTCTCTATGGCCCTCACATTCCCAAATACAACATAAAATATGTTCATTAAAATAATACAATTAACAATTAAACATTATTTAAAAGGGATGGAAGGGTTTGACTTTATAGTCATTGTTATCTTATTGTTCACGTTATAAATTTTGTTAATAATGTTTATATAATATCTTATACTTGTTTATTTTTAAAAATTGTCATGGTTATTCCCATTAAGAAGCATTCAATTGGTAGATACTTTATTAAGCCAAAAAATTAATTAGGAATTAATTATATGCATTGTATTTATTTATTTATCTATTAAATGGTCATTACCTCTCTATTTACATAATATCACTAACAACTACCATTTTTTTAAATATTTTTTATTTACTCACATTAAAAATAATTATTGATGAATCATTAATCTCATAAGACAATAATAATTCCTGCAACAATATTTATTTCACTTGATACCAGTGACGAGAATCTAAAACTAAGGATACTTCCCCACAATCACTTGTTATTAATCAACATTTAAGGTTTTAGGCATCCTTACATAAGAATTCTTCAAATAAAACATAATTGGATTTTATGATGGATTCACTAGATTAGGAAGGAGACCATTTTTTTAAAATTATTTTCTCAACAATAATTAAAAGATGATTAAATTATTAGTGTGTTATATCAAACCTATTACAATGCTTTTCAATTAGGATTAAGGTAGCATAGTGTATTTAGTTCGAAAAACAAAATATGTAGTATTTATCTTTCTCACATATGAGGTCATAATATACATGTTAATAACTAATTGAGACGAGAAAAATTATATTCACATCACTAATTTTATGAAGGGTATTATAGGATAAATATCCTTGAAACTCACATTACTTTCTATTAACCCTTAGGTCTGTTGAGAAGAAGAGAATGAAATAAGGTCTTATGATAAAGATTATAAGAACCGCTAATGAAACTCTTAGATCACCATCAACTCTTAATGCATAGTAAAATACTATGAAAACCAAAAGTGGCTAATCATATTGTCATAATAAAAATATCTATCCACACTTACCCTTATACCTTACATAATCAATCCAACTGAAAATATTCTTCTGATTTTACACATACATAAAGGCTCACAAAAGCAAGGCTATATTTTATATCCTATGAATGGCCTATATAAAAGTCATATAATTACATTTCAAAAAAGGGTTTCTAAATTTATCTCTTATTCACTCAAACTTTAAGAAAAGACTTGAGCAAAATATTTTTATGCCAAGTATTTGTAATGTATATCTTTTGTATGATATTAAATGCAATATATTAAATTGAATTTAGATTTACTATTGTCTATAATATATTGCAGCAATATGCATAGTTTTTTATTTCCATATCCAAAGTTTAACATTAAGTAGAATGGACAAATATTATAGGTAGAATTCATCATCGTAAATTGAACCTATTCATGATGGCATGGGCATGTTAGTAATATATCCTTTATTTTTCTATCCATACCAGTACTTCTTATGACATTGATAATTTTGAAGATAAAACAATGCTTCATTAGTTTTACATAAATATGTATTGTGGAAATTTTTTGTTCCATGACGTCTAACAAATTGGACATTCAATCGATTCTATAGTTAAAAATTAGAATTGAAAAGGGTTTCACTATAATATCCATTTTTATGTGTAAATTTTCATAATTATATGTTTTATATATAATGAAAAATGAGTATAAATTGAGATTTAGGGGCCATGTCAGGATATAATAATTGAACATGTTTAGTCATACCCCTATAAATACCATTTTTTTTTAATCATATGCTTCATAATGAACACAACGAGCGTTTTTTGATCTTGAAACAATGTGATAAGGAAGTGTATAATGTTTATTATTGAATTTAAAATAGTTATTTTCCGTTCCCACCTACCATATCCATATCGTAAAAATTGTAACCACATAAATTGAATTCATTTTAATTTTAAAAAATAGCTATATAAAATATCATCCATAAAATATTTGTTTTGATTTCATGAATCTCATGAATAGTGCATATCAAATTACAATATCATTCTTGAATTAAAATATCAAATTTATACAAACAATTTAGAAAATGATGAATTATCCCATTTCAAATTTCAATAGATATGTATTAAAATTGAAACAAAACATGGAAGGAATCATAATAATTTAGTTAAACTTAAAATATTATAAAAGACTATTATTTATAATCACATTGTCAATACCTTTACATTTTCTTTTGAATACTACACGGTTCGCTACATCAATAGGAATGCATGACTATAACGATTTTTTTTCGCTTTTCTAGATATATTTTTAGATCGACCTTTTTATCAAATGCATGTGGAAAGACGTAAAATGAAATAAATATAAGAATGTGGGAAGGCAAACATTTTCAATGCACACAATGGTTTTAATAAGTGGAATTCACGTGTGAAACCAAAAAAAGAAAAATAAATACTCATTGGGAAAAAGAAAGATAAGATAAAAATTAGTTGCGGCTGGTCTGAGACATGAAACACCCAGAAATAACATAGAAAGAATTGGAAAAAACAATCCTCTGGTCTAAAAAGTGATAAAATAAGGAAGTATATATCATTTTATACATTCTTTGTTTTAATTCTTCCTTAGGTTTGTTGTATGCATGTGATTTCATGATCATTTGTCATGACAATTAATTTTTAGGAATTTTATTAAACTATTGCATGTGATTTCGCCAGTTTCATATGTGATACCAAAATATAAAATTGCATCCATGTATTTTAAAATACAGGTGTTTTAATATGAATTCAAATGATATACATTTGGTTTTTGTGACATCACATATTTAAAATATCGACGGAAGTAAAATATGACACTAGTGCAAAAAAAAGTATCTAAAGATTTAGAGTTCCCTAAAATTAGTTTGAGAATAAAGAAAATCTATGTGGATCCATAAATAAATAAAGATTTATGTGGCTCCATCACCATATGGCCTCGAGATTACTGTCACATTTTCTTACTATTTCACCATGTAATGCCCTACCTAGTTTCACTTTCACTTAAGTATATGGCTGGGTGTTAATTTGGGTTCGATCTATTGATATATTATTTATTTATTATTTTTATCATGATTTATTTTATATTTATTTATGTGATATTTTATTGGATAATGTAATAAGTGATATACATTATTTTTATAATAAATAAACAAATGATTAAAGTGATATTTTTTTTTTATCTTTTTATATTATAAAGGTATTATGGTGAGTTTGGTGTATGGATAAGAGATGTGTTTTGGAATGGGTTATAATTTCATATATCAATTATGCAATGAGTTGGCCGAGTTTTCATTTAGTCCATTAGAGTGTCATCTATGTTGATGTGACACAATTGAGAGCTTCAACGAAGAACATCTACAACAAACATAAATCATGACAATAAATTGGAAATAAGGCTTACCTTAAACGCAAATAAATATATGGAATGTTGGATTCATACATTATTATCACTTATACCTATGTGGCACTGACCTAAGAGGACATTGACGTTTATGAATATTGTTACCCTGTGTGTACATGCACAAGAAATAAAATAATAAGAGAATCTAAATGCACAACAATTAGCAAATTAAAATATAACTATAACGTGTAAGATAATATTTATAATCATCCTAGTGGCATCTATTAAAATATTGAAGCAAAGAATAATGACATGAAAGTCACAATGCTTTGTAATTTTTATAACACAAATAGGGTACGAGTATCATAAGGAAGGTAATATGATTAGAATTTAGACAAGCAACACAACACATCATTAAAATATTGAAGCAAAGAATAATGACATGAAAGTCACAATGCTTTGTAATGTTTATAATATAAGCAGGGTACGAGTATCATAAGGAAGGTAATATGATTAGAATTTCGACAAGCAAAACACCTCATCAACAACATAATTAAATGTAGAAAAGATTAAAAAAAGTCTCACAAAAAGATGTATGTGTAACACAAATTTAAAAAGGAATGGAGACTACTATAAAAAATGAAATATGACCTACAAAGTGTATAGAAAATTAAATGTGAATAGAGGAAAATGTAGATAAATGAAATATTGAAATAAGATAACAGTATGAAATGCAATATCATATTTTGTGTCATTAACTCAAAGTAATTCTAATAGTAAATTATGAAGATGAGTCTTTAATCAATGAAGAAAGAGACAACTAGAGGACAAAAATTCTAATAACACACAAATTTATAGATAGGGAGAATTGGATTTTAAATGATAATGCTTTGAATATATGTAGTGAATGTAGGATAAAATCTGCATTGTGAAAGCTTCACATCAAACCGAGGCATCATAATGTATAGATGATTAGGTAGAATTAGCCAATTGAGTGTAAGGTTGATGTAGAAAAAATAGACTAACTTTTTGGAGGCCATAATATTTGATTCGTAACTCCATTTGAGTTTTTCTATACATTAAAATAACTGTATCAAAAAGTTTGATTCTGCCCTTACCTACTCTATCCATTTAATTTTTATTTTGATATTTTTTGGAGGACAAACTTGATCATTTGAGGGTCAAAAATTAATGTTTAATCATTTTTTAAGAATTTTCTTTTTTAAAAATTGTATATTTTTAGAACCAGAAGTCAAATTCAGTTGAATTTTGTTCCAAAGGCTAATTTTAGTATTTAGGTTATTTTTAAAAAAATTAGAGATGCACACTCTTACGTTCAAAACTTACTATAAATAACAGCTACTAAAAATAGACGTTTTTTTATATTTTAGTTTTTTTTCAAATTTTGCATATAAATTATAATTTATGAGTTTAAGATTATTTAAGCATGGTTTGGGTTTATAATTATTTAAATAAATCAACATTAATTGATTTTGTGTATTGTTTAAAGATATTAGCCTATTGGTAATTTTCTTGTTCTTGTTAGTTTTCAAGTTCATTAAAGGCATACATAATTTTTAAAAAAAAAGAAGCCTCAACTAGATATATGTCATAGGAGATTCTTGTTAACATTTTTAAACTGAATTGGTTCTTAGATAAAGTAATTTACCTTAGTGTAATACATAATTATATAAAGAAAAGAAATATTTGTTTGCATATTGCTTAGCCAATGGAAAACTTTGGAGCATTGTGTAATGTTTTGGTGTTCAAATAAACTAAGAAAATTCAATGTAGCATGTTAAAAATTCATAGAATAAAATAGCTAAATAGATTATTTATTTTCATACTATGGACTAAATATAAAATTTATGTGCCTCACTTAGTGGATCATGGTTATAAATCATCTCATACCTGGTATCATATTGTGAGTATAATATATATATATATATATATATATATATATATATATATATATATATATATATATATATATATATATATATATATATATATATATATATATATATATATATATATATATATATATAATACTCACAATATGATACCAGGTATGAGATGATTTATAACCATGATCCACTAAGTATATATATATATATATATATATATATATATATATATATATATATATATATATATATATATATATATATATATAAAAATTTGAGTGAATTATATCTTAATTTTGCTTTTCACTTTCAATGAGACTATAAAATATTGATACTAAATTTAAGTATTGTTTTTTTGTACTTTTATAGCTATATATGCAATGATATTCATGGTTACTTCCGAGATATGAATTTCTTAGAATTGAATTATTTAGGTTGATCACATTATTTTTTTAAAGGTATAAATAAATGCTTCTTTCTCTAGGAAATAACAAAATGAACTGGATTTCGACTTCTCTACTTTGTTTCTGTGAAAAATGTATTATTATTATTATTATTATTATTATTATTATTATTATTATTATTAATGTTTCTTTTATTGAATGTTTGGGGATATTTGCATATTATTATTAATTTGATTAGATAGATTGAATTAATTAAAATATTAATGGATTGTACCTTCTTGGGATATTGTAAGTATATGAGAAAAATAATTTGACAAGAAATATTTCATTGCTTTATTGTGACAATTCATCCTTGAGAATAACTATGTTTTACTATCCAACATAAACTACATAGATTAATTATATGGATTCTACTTATATACAATCAACCAATCAATATTGAAAGGAAGTAGTATGGTCGTATACTTATCTATATGAGTTTTGAGTTACACTCTATGTCAATTAGTTACTTATATCTAAAAAACTATGAGAGATGAGTGTAATGAATGAATGTATCTCTTAATATTGAATAGAATAAAAATTTTAATCATAGTGAAATCAAACTATCATTTGTTTCTTGTCATGTGTAACTCACTATTTGTTTACAAATTTTTATGCACTATAAGAAGATAGATCTATGAATGATATTGGAATCACACAAAATGTTTAAATAGTAAAGAGATGACCTTAAAGAGAATGGATAAATAATGATTAAATAGAATAAGGTAATAATATTTTTATAGTAAGATTAGTTTATCTTATAATTTATTATTGGGCTTCATTAATATTGAAATCTTATGAAATAAGGAATGGTTAATGAATGAACCAATTTAGACTACTATCATTATAATAACATAGGGAAAGAAATATTTTATTTTTATCTCTTTTTAAAAAATATAAATGATTAAACTTAAGGCATAAAATTATAGAAATTTATTATATTCAAATTATTTTTACCAATAGAGTAGGGTACCCTTAATTGGGAAATAAAGATATAAAATTTATATAGTATTGAAATCCTTTATCTTTGAATATTTTGGATTTTTAGATGCAAATAATTTATTTTAAAATGACCAAACAAACCATTAATATTTTATGATATAATTACTTTCATTGATTAATGAGGATACCTTTGAAATAAAAGGCCAAAAAAGACCTCATTGGAAATTTGTTATACCTATTGCATTTATTGAATGACCCTTGATGTTTTAGTATCAATTTATCCTTTTGTTATGCAAACCAAAGGAATTATTCTCATACATTCATGTTTGGTAATAGTTATTTCTACCCAAACACATTGAATTGAAGTTGGCACTGACTTAATTTATTTTAATTTTCCCACATGTATTTAGGCTCAGTCATGTGGATTGAAAATTGTATTTCTTTACCCCTTCTTAGTGTTTAATAATGCTTGGTTTAATTTTCTTTACTTAGGAAATATTTGAAGTGTTTAAATTGTTGTGTATAATTTCACCCTATTTTTTGTCTACCAATTATCCTATATTCATAGTCTACTACTCAATTGCATGTTTTTTGTAATCATTTTGATATTTCTAATTGTTGGCTTAAAATCATGGAAAAACTTTAAAAAAAATTATAAATTTTTTTTAGTAATGAACATGAGTTGCTTCTCCCTACCATGTGTCATGATTTTTCATACTAAAACACTAAAAAATCATAAAATAATATTTTGTAATGTTCGTGGCCTATCAGGTTAGAAGGAAATTAGAGTTTTCTAGTTGTCAACATAAATTCATTTGTCTAAAGCATTTCTATTCATCATAATATTGTCCTAAAAGGAAATAATGTGTGCCCACATGGATCAAACTCACCTCTTTGTTCATTTTTAAGGATCAAAATCAAATGATAAGCCATGTCTCTAGTTCATTAAATAATAGCAAAACTAAAGTGTGACTTTTTCTAATTCCCTTCCCCTAAGAGATTAAAAGATAATGGGAAGACATCTACATGGTGATTTATCACATGTGAAGGATGTGGCTTGTGTTTGAGGTCTCCAAAAAAGTCAGGATTAAAATATCTTATGATATGTAACATCTGGTGTGTGATAAAGGTTACCTATATAAAAAGGCCCTTGATTCAGTCAGACCATGAACACATATTTATGTTGACATTCATCCTTCCCATCAAACCACTATAGTTAAAATATGAATTATAAATCCACATAAATATTTTTTCATATTTTACTCATAGTTTTAATTGTTGGATAATACTTATCAAGGCTAATAATTATATATCATTAAAAATTGACCCTTCAATTATATGTGATAAGATAGTCTACGAGCACGGTGCATTGTTATAGTCATGTAATTACCACAAGGACATTTACGTATAAATAATATTATAAGAATTATCTTTTTAGAAGGTAATATAGATATATGATAATTTAAAAGTGGATTTAATCATGTAAGCAAGTAATATTTAATGGGTCATAACTCACATGTACAAAGATTATATTTTGGTTGTTGTCAAGGCAAGGTTAACTTTATGGATCTTGCATATTAATATTGAGAGATTAATTATCGATGTAAATGTAATATTCAATATTTAAAGTAGATATGAACTTTTAGTAAATGTTTTGTTAAGCATTGGGACTATTAAATTAATAAGAGTGTAATTAAGTAAATTAAGCTTAACAATAATAAATTTAAATGAATAATTTCCTTTTGAGTTTTGGAAGTAAAACATAAGGGTAATACACACTACAATTAGAGCATGGTTAAACTATATTGACCATTATGGAAATGTTTTGGATAAAATATTTCCATATAGAATGCAATTGTAAACAATAATAGAGTAGCATATGAATTTGTTCACTAATTGACTACCCTATTAAATATTTTACAATTGGAGGTCATAATATCTCTAAATTTTGAAAGAATATTTTAAATTATTAGTTATGAATTTAACTCTTCATTTGGTAAAAATAAGCATCTATAAGTGAATAAATAAACCATTGGATGGTTATATAATAATGTTTGCACATTATGACCTTGAGAACCATGTGTTAGTTGGAAAAATCCATATAAATGGATTATTTGCAAATATTTCTATTAAAATCATGTCTAAGTATCTTTAGCCCCAATTAGGGTTGACAAAATGATTACTTTTGTGTTGACAACCTTGTAATAAAAGATATCCCCTCTTGTTTCATAGTATACCAAATTTGATTCTCAAACTCTCTTACAAACTAAAAATTTATCGATCCTCAATGGAGGAATAGAAAAATAGTTTAGAACAAATAAGTTTATGAAAGGAACATAGTAGCTAATTTTCATATAGGGAGTGATGTACAATTTTTTTTATTGATCAATATCTTATTTAGTATTTAGATTCATATAAATTTATGATTTTCCATTATGACTACATTTCATTATAATTTTTTGATTAAGGATTAAATTTTATATTTTCATATTTGCATCCAATTTGATCATTAATAACATCCTTTTTATACATTTAAATTTTGTGAAATAATGGATGGGGTTTATTATTTAAATATAGGTGATTCTTATTCTTATTTATATTTTATTCAATATGTGATATCTTTTTATGGGTTGAAGAAGAAGAATAATAGAGATTTACATTTAATAGTTGTATCAGGTTCACCAACATTATCAACAACCTACCTTATAGGCCTTAACCATTGCATGTGAGAGGTGCGTAATCCCTACACTAGTGTCCTTAGGGAATATTTTCTCTCATGGGGTTAAATGTCTCAATTATGAATAATTCTATTCATTATTATGCATGTGCTACATTCATTGACACCACGTAGATATCAAGGTATTTTGGGTATTGGGGACCCTATTTTATTTGTGATATTTTAAAATTTTGATTTTATTTATTTATTTTCATATGATTAAAATTTATTTATGTTGACTTGATTCAAAAAATTTATTTGTATTTTATTTCCACTTCTGATTTATCATATTGATTTATTATTGCTTACTAATTTATAAATATGATTTATCAGTTAGATAGAAAGTTATTATTGATGATAAATTTACCCATTTAAATATGGTGAATACATTATTGCTAACTAAATAATAAGAAATTATGATGTATTACAAACTCATATTGAATTTGAGAGAATGACTTATGTGTTAATTCTTATTGATGTTGCTATAAATAAATTACAACATTATGTGTGATGTTGTTGATGGGTAAATTACTATGTTATGCTTAGGTCACTACGATATTGTTTAGCTTCTTGGTGTTGAAAAAATTATAAAATGATTGGTAATAACATTTGATTTTGAATTATATATGATTTATTTAAATTGCCATTATATTTGAGTTGATTCATTGAGTATCTATCTCCATTAGTATTAAAAAGATTAGTTGAATTAAAGGTTATTTTAACTTAACATGCAATAATAATAACTAACTAACATGTTCTTATTTTTTTATGACATACATAGAAATAAAACTAATCGAGCATGAGTAAAGCTATGCTTGGATAACAAAATATTATATATTAGAATGTTAATTTAATGTGACATCAGGGTGTGAACATAATCATATTGCTAGGAAGATTGTATAAAATGAAACTATTGATTAATTTCATTTCTTGTGTTAATGTTGTTGATTCTATTTTTTTCCAATATGTTGTTGTGTGTATATTATTTTTTATATGTTTTTGGTATTCCATTCTAAGCTAATATTATTCTTGATTTTGTATATGTATGCTACTATTAATGCATGACAAATGTTCTGATTGTGTATTAAATTTAGATGAGACATTGGGACATTTGTTTATTATACAAAATGCTTCTATGTGTGTGCATTCCATGAATTATTTATCTCAGTAATTGATACGTTAAGTTGTTATAAAATCATTTGTACCAAAATTATTGGTAAATGAATAGTTTTAGAGTAAAAATTATTGGTTGAAACTATATAAATATACCATATCAAACTAATATAATGATTGATTACAATTATCCCATGTGTATTTTTTAGCTATTATGTTTATTCCATTAAATGATATGCAATTTCCTTGTGTTGATTTGCTTATGAAATATCTAATGTGTTTGACTGATTGTTTACTTTATTTGATGTATTAAGTGCAATGAATAATTATTGCTTAGGTATTTAAAAATCTACATGTATGATGGATGTTTTCTTAATTTGTGTTCCTCATTATGTAAAACCCTTACTTTTGAAAGATAAGAAAATGTTAAATTATGTGTACTTATATTTATATGATTCCGCTTATTGATATGTATACATTTCCTATGGAAGGCAATTATGTAGATGATTTACGATAGTATAATTATATATGGAAGATTTAAGAGTAGAATAAGAAAATTCACAAAAAACAATTGACTAAAGTGTAGAATACTTAAATATTATGACTGAGCCACTTTTAGGGAGAAACCTCCACAAAACCATAATAAGAATAGAATTCACAATATGATGATAAGAGCACTAACCACTACCTCCTAAATATAATATATTTAGCCATGGTTAATCCATAGGTTGAGCATAGTAAGAATATTAAGAAATGTAACCAGTTAATATGAAGATGAAGAAGCCACAAGTTGGCTACACATATCCTTAGACACATTATAGGTAAAGTGAGTAACATGCCCCTCTTCTTAAAAATAATGTTATCCTCAATGCTGAATCAAACTAGGTTATTTCTATAGGAATGCTTCATCCTCCCATGTTGCATCTTCAGAATGCATGTTCTTCTATTTGATCAAATACTACTTAGTGGCTCTGGTCCATAGTTTCTTAGTGTGTATGTGAAGGATATTGTCAGGCTCTAACTGGCTTATTCATCTAAATTAGGTAACTAATTAGATGTCAAAACTCTCTGTCTAATTAATTTATTTATACAAGATACATGAAATACCAAATATATATGAGTGGTTAGGTGTAATTATAACTTGTAAGCCACACAACTAATTTTTTTAAGGTGTGGTAAGGGCCATAATACTTAGGTGATATCTTGTTATCCTTTTTCTATTGCTTTAGAGACATCTATTTAAATGCATACAAACACATAAAGAGCCAATCACCTATGTCAAAATTCTACTCATTGTGGTGGTGATCTATTTTTTACTTCATTTCATTTTATACCATTACTAAATTCTCTTGAAAACTAACACATTATATTGATGGCAAATGTGCTAAAAAGAATCAAATGTTAGGATACACTGTCAAAACTAAAGTGATAGATGGGGGGTGATACCCATAATATTCCACGAAGGGAGACATGCTAGAAAAAGTGTAAAATGAAGTGTTATATGACCATTCAACAAGTGGTAACCAATGAACCCATTTGTATTATTTGTTATAAATAAAAAATAAAGATACCCTTGAGAAATTTGTTGAATACCTCTATTTTTTAATCAGATTGACAATGATAAGATGGTTTATGAGTCAACTGGGTACCGAAACATGTAAATAATTTAGTCCAAAAATTAACTATAAATATGTGATATCAGTCACTTCTAATGATTTATGGATTGAAATCCAATTTTTGAACTGTATTAAGAAAAAGAAAATCTATTATAATGATAACAAATGGTTAGATAAGAAGAAAAAATAACCATACTTTTTGAGTTGATCCACAACTACTGTGATAGTATTTTTACCCTCAGACCTTGGTAAACCTATAATGAAATCCATGTAAACCTATTTTGAATGCTAGATAGTGATAGATAAAGGATGCAAAATACCTAAGGTAATAATGGTTTCACCTTTAGTTCATTTTCATAGCATGCATTTAGCCACATATTTTTGAACATCAACTTTCAATCCTTCCAAACAAAATCTTACTTGATTCGATGATGTATTTTTAAAAATATCAAGTGTTATCTAGGTGGAGAGGAATGATGTTCATAAATAATTTTAGGTCAAAGTAGAGAATGCTTACAAAGGTATAATATATATTTATATCATAATGTGTTCTACTTCCATGTAATTTTTTTAGATTCAGTAGAACTTGCTAAAGATCATGAATTAAATTCATGGTATCACTATAATTCTTCCATTCTGATCTTACTTCCTCTAGCTAATCTACCTACCACATGGTCATGGTGCACATCAATTCCACAACTCATTCATCCCATTGAGAGAGGGCATCAACCACCACATTATCCTTTAATTATTTATACACTATTTCAAAAGTATACCATAACATATTAGTCACCTATTTTGTTGTTCTTCATATTACAAGTGTTGTTCCAAAAAATATTTGAGGCTATCATGATAATTTTTTATTTGAAGGTGATGATCCATCAAATACAGTCTCCATTGCATCACTCCATGCAGAATAGGTAAAATCTCTTTCTTATATATTAGTTTCAGCATATTTTTCCCTTTAGTTGGAGAATTTCAAATTTTAGTGGTCTACCTTATTTCATGAGTATATGTCCCATGCCATATCCTTATGCATCACACTCCAAAACAAAATTCCTCAAAAAATTAAGAGGAGCTAAAAGAGAAATTCTACACATAATAATTTTTAACTATTTAAATGTCTTGGTAGGTGAATCAATCCATTGAAAGGAGTATTTTAATAGTAAAGAGGTGAATGTGGCTATAATTCTATCATAATTTTGTACAAACCTATGATTGTTACCATTTAGTCCCAAAAATCTATGGATATTCATGAGGGTTTTGGGAACCTACCACTCCATCATTGTGTGGATTTCCTTAGGATCAACTTTAAGTCATTCATGTGAAACAATATGACCCAATTACTCCCTCTTGGATATGAAAAGAAGATTTGGAAGGTTTGGCATAATATTAATGTTGTTCTAGAATTGAAATCACCTATTTCACATGCTTCAAATGATCTTCCAAATTTTTGATATAGTTGAGGGTATAATAAAAAAAACACTAATACAAACATTCTTAAAAATGGCCTAAAAATAATATTCATCAAAATATAAAATGTAGATGGTACATTTGTTAGGCCAAAAATCATGACCATGAATTCATAATGGCCTTCCTAAGTTTTGAAAGCTAATTTAAGTATGTCGTCATTGTGAATGAGAAGTTGATGATATCGAGAGAAAAGATATAACTTGGTGAAATAAATAGCACCATGTAATTCATCTATAAAATCATAAATTATAAAAATAGGAAACTTATCTTTAATGTTGTATTTGTTGAGTTATCTATAATCTGGGCACATATTCAAACTGTCATCCTTCATTTGCACCATGACCACTAGGGAGGAATATTCACTTTGACTATGTCAAATAACTCCTACATCCAATATCTCTTATACTATATTTTTAATTTCACTCTTTTGGGCATAGGGATACCTGTAGGGTCTGATATTGGGTGGTGTGCTTCCTAGAATGAGTCTGATGGCATGATCATGTGCATGACTTGGAGGAAGTCCTTTTGGCATATAGAATAATAGAATAGTTATCTGACACCTTTTGCAAATTAGAATGTGTACAATCCTTAGTTGGTTGAACCTCCATGGAAAATAAGTGTGCCATAAAACCTTCTTCACCTTTTTTTAGCATATTCATTATTTAGTTAGAACTAATCAGTTGTGGATATTTAGCCTGTAATCCATGTAGTTCAAAATTCCCTCCTTTTGAACAAAACCTCATGAATAATTCCTAGAAATTTATCTAAAGAGTACCCAAAGTAGTCAGCCATTACAATTCTAAAATTATGTCAGTGCCTCCAATGGGAATAAAAAACATAATGGAATATAACAAATAGTCTCCCATAACAAGCTTAATACTATGAAATTTTCCATAATAGCTTGTCATACCACCATCTAAAATCCTGACCTAAAAGTCTAGGGTTAGGTAAACGAAATAATTCAAATCAGTAGCCATCCTACTACTGATGAAGTTATGTTTACTTATAGATTCAATTGAAACCATCATCTTATATTTATTTAATAACCCCACCATGTTAAGAGTTTAAGGAGCACTGATGCCTAAAAGTAAATGATAGGAAATCGTAGGATGAAAATATTTACATTCATCCTCGATTTCCTCTAAACCTTCCCCTGAAGCCTCCTTATCATTGGGAACATTAATGTAAAAAATATATTTTTTAATCAAATTTATGCATTTTGTTCCATTTTATATCTTATAAAAAACACAAACCTTTTGCACTCATTTCTTCCACTAATTATTATGTCAATTTCATACGCTAATTAAATGATGGCATTAGAAAGTTGCATTCATGAATATTGGTTAAAGGTATTCATTTGATCATCTATTTTTACTCAATCATGTGTGCCTTTGGTATAGCTTCACATATATTATTAGGATGAAATATACGAACCTCCAATTGGATTCTATCTTTGAGACCACCCAAAAATAGGTCAATCAGATTTTTCTTAGTGATGTTTGCCACATGTAAGGATAGTTTTTGAAATTGATGAATGTAGTCCTTGATAGTCTCATTTTGGTGCAACTTGGCTAGTTGACTGAAGTAACTTCTAGAGACATATTTTTGTTACTGGAGCTATAACTCTTTAGAAAATAATGACCTTAAAACTAAGACACCCATATTTTTATTTTGATCACACAACCAATAATAGTAAATGAATGGCTCATGTTCCATATAAAGAGAGTCCATAACCATTTTTTATGAACATGGAATTTGATGTAGATAAAATAAAATTTTAGTTTGAGCGAGTCAAATGAGTGGATCATTACCATCAAACATGCATTTGCCCACTTTTGGCAATGTCAACTTAGGGTGAGAATTAGTATTGGTATTATTTGGAATAGGATAAATAAACTGAAGTGGTGGAGGATTACTTTATAGTGGTTGAACTGACAAGTTTGAAAATTTCCCAGATATTTTTTTTAATTCATCCTTCACACTTTTCAAGTCCCCTCTAACCTACAATGTTCCCTTGAACCGTGTTAAAATCATCTTTTTTCTCGGTGACTTGCAACTCTAACTAAGTTATTTAACTACTTTTAAAATATATGGATAAAAAAATTTAGATTTCATGTCATCTTTTTAAGGATTTTTAGTAGTTTATTTCCCTTTCCCACATCCATGAAAGTTTAGATAGCCATGCAAAAAACCTAGGAGTGTTCTAGCCATATATAAATGTATTGGTGGAATAAACCATTATGATCGTCATGTCAAGATGAATATAATTACTATTATTATGCATAATGGTGAAAATTTCTTATTTAAAAAATTATACCAATAGAATATACCATTTTTATCCTATCATAGAGATGAATACAATGACTACTAATCTGTACAAGGTAAAAAAAAATTCTAGACTACTATTTTTTTTACCTAGAAAAAATGATTTTTCTTTTTTTATTTAAAAACTCACAAATAAAACTATGTTGATGAAAAAAAAAACCTTTTACATCACAGGTTATGATTTTTTGGCCTTCTGCTACTCATGACACTAGATCCAAGAAAATTATACCACATGAACTTGCCTAAATTGATGACTTGATATGACTTGTAAGGAAATTACTTAAATGATTCACAAAATTAGAATTTTATATGATGGAATTAATAGTAGAATAAGAAATTCCACAACAAAAATTGGTGAAAGAGAAGGGTAATTGAATATTAAGGCTGAGCCTATATATATATATATATATATATATATATATATATATATCCTAGGTTATTCCATAGGTTGACCATACTAATAACATTACTAAATATAATAAGTCAATATGAATATGTGTAAGCCACAAGTTAATCACACATATCCCTAGATGCACTATAGATTAAGGACATCAAATATTGATTATGTACTA
>JARHVA010005602.1:177500-180000 GCA_037957365.1 Torreya grandis | reverse complement strand
TGGCCACATAAAATGTCATGTTAAAATGTATACATGCATAATTAGAAAATAACACACACAAGGGATATGGGCACATGTCCAAGGCATAACTATTGTGAATAGAAGATGCATAGAGCCAAAGAATAATGACATATTAAAATTCCATTTAATAGAATAAGAATATAAATACAATCAAGTCTAAACTATGAAATCTAAAAATGATAACATGCATTAATGTAGTGAAAATTTATCTAAGAGTGAGAATATACTCATGCTGAGGCTAAAGTAGTAATAGCTAGAAAAATTTTGAGTATGGATAGAAGTTATCAATATCTAGATATTGCATTGCTAAAATAGGAATGTAGATAATTTAAGGATAGGAATCCATAATAGAAACTATGTATAAGATGCCCCCAAGTGGGTGAATGTGTGAAATGAGTAACCATTAATCAGTGTATATGTCCCCAATGGGTAGAAAATAACAAGTACAAATTAGGGTAGTGGAACTGAGTATTGTACATAATTTACTATACTAAGATAGATAGCATTTATAGTGTATGAAAATGTAAGAAATATAAACATACCAATGCATACAATCTATAATTTTTTTGTGTTTTTTTAGTAATATTTGAAAGTTTTGATATTATTACCATATTATATTGTTTTTGTATTTTATAGATCATGATATATGTATAATAAATATTAAAATGAACTATGTACAATCATGAAGAGAGAAGTAATGTATGTACAAAAATGGATAGACTATACTAACTGATGATTCTCATGGCAGACTCACTATCATTATGACCTATGTCAAATAAGGGAACAGTGATCATGTGTGTTGTGTGAGAGGGAAACTATGATCTCATAATCTATTGAAATTATTAATTTATATATGTATCTATATCTATCTATGTAGTGGTATTAAGAATCAATGGCATCGACTGCAGTGTCTAATAAACTATAGAGGTCCTAGGAACCCATATGGTAGTAAAATAAATTATAGGTGGCATAGGTGCCCTATGTTGAGAACCCAAATAACCCAATAATACTTATCTCAATTGATGACATATCTAATGTATGGATCTCTCTAATAATCATCTCGATGGGGGAGTATGTGTATATGTTGATACTGTAGAAATAGACCTCACCTATACTGGTGGCTCTATTTAAATTTGTGATGTATCCATAGGAATTGTATTTTGATTTATAATTGATAACTATGTTATATCTAATAACCATGCTAGAAGAAGGGATATTTTAGATAATCTAGACTTATTTCCTCCAAATTAGACTAGAGTAAATGTTAGAGAAAGATTTATTTTCATATATTCGAAATAAAATAAACTAGAAGTATGGTTATAATTTGGATCTATTACGAATATATTACAATGGAAGAAAAATAGAAATATTAAATTTTGAATAATTTAATCTTATTTATAATATTTTTGATTGGAATTTGATTATTAATATGCCCAAATTGTTTGAAATGGTCCCTGAAGTGTAATTTCTGACTCTATTATAACTGCTTGTGGGATAGTTAGAGGATACTCATATGGGAGTCCCTCAACTTTGACCACCTAATTTGTGTGCATGTATTTCATGCATATGTTCACTATGAATGGTATTAAACATAGTTTATGTAACCATGGCCTACCAAATAACATATCAAATGTGCCTATACTAGGTACTACTAGGAATATAATGACTATATGTGCTAGTCCAACTTGTAATAGATTCATAATATCCCTGATAGAGTTTTGAAGGTGACCACTAAAGGAAATAATAATTGTGTATATGAGGAATATATCCTACTATAAATACCCAAAATCCTAAAAATTAATCTTATTTGAAATCTTTATTCTTGACCCGTTGCAAACCATAACACATGTAGATATGATGATGATCTTTGTATGATTGTATTAAAAAAACATATAAATATGTATCATAATAAACAATACCGTACTCCAAGAAGGTGATGATTACTGTAGGTAGATGTAAAGTATGGTATATGAAAATGATATTATGCAATGGGTGTGTCTCCTTTGTAACAATATGACATGGATCTTATGGTGGATGTGCCTGATATATGTAGTCAATACCTAATGTATTGCATGCCTCATTTGGTGTGTGCTTATCTGATAATATATTTACCTTAGAATCCATTATATATAATTTAAGTGCCTCTGTGGGTGTCCTCACATCAATAATGTTAGCCTTAATCAAAGATTATATATATTGTTTAAGATTATACATTTATTTTTTGTATGGCCTAGTGCCTTGTGATACTCACACAATGCATTAGAATCATATTTATTTTGAAGAGGTGGTGTCCTATAGACCTATTTAATTAGAGGGACATATATGACATTGAATTCTACGAGCTTTTGTAAAACCTATGATGGTGACTCTAGAAGGTTGGTGAAGATTTGGTGTTGAGGAGCAAAAATAAATAAATCTAGGAGATAGATTTGAATCTGCACTAATTGTGACCTTTTCATGACTCTTTTTATTAGTGGCC